>VZRX01014901.1:147918-172533 GCA_013398075.1 Notiomystis cincta
TTTCATGTGTGTTTTTTTTTTTTTTTTTTTTTGTTTTTACTAGTCCACAGAAGCAATTGAAGTATGATAACTATATTTCAAAACATATTTTAACTCCTCACCACTTAGGACTTTTTATATTTTCTGTAATCAGCTCGAAGATCACTTTGTTATTGCTGTGCCCACATAATTGTTTTTGTGCCCACTCATCACGATGTCTAGAAGACAAATACAGCATGCAGATATGCACAGCACATCCATTAATCTTGGAAGATTTTATATCCCACATTCTTGGTTGGTACAATATAGAAAATAAGATTTTGAGTCAGCACTTATGTCAGTAGAACTATATTGGTTTTTACCAGTTAAAGATTAGACTCAGTTCTCTAGGTCTATAAATAACTAGAAGCACTCCAAGAATACATCTTCTCTTTGGATTGTCCCATGGATGTATGAAAAGGATGATACTCTCCCCTCTCATACTTAATCTCTAATTTACTGATTTTAATTAATTAATTAATCTTCAGAAGAATGTACCAATAATAAAGTCCTACTGTGATGAATAACACAGTATCTGTTGTAACACACCATAAACACAAAAGTTTCAAAAGAAGGATCCACTATACAAATTCACCAGTCATCTAAGGTTTAAACCTATAAACAACTTCTAATTAAACACATTTTAGGTGATAAAATGAAGTTTTCACAGTTGCATTTCAGATGCAGCTTCCTGTTCCCAAAGGCAAAACTGCATCCAAAAGAGGGAAAGAATTGACCAGGTGTTTCACAATGTCACTTCACCCTACTGGGGACAGTATTTCCCTGGTGTCAAAGCAAATTTGAACCTTAGTCAGAAATTCAATCTAGCCTGCCAAGATAATTTTAATACTGGAATACCAAGATAGTAGTCATATAAAGTATCAAATGAAAAAGGAGTACAAGAAATAATAAATAGAAAACATTAAAAACTTTCATTTATTTTACTGACATGACTGATATTTGCCTCAGTTCAAAAAAACATATAAATAAAGTGCAATGAACACAGAGACTTAAGTAGCCTTATTGATTTTCTTAGGACTTTTCATATGCTTTGTGCAGACTTAGGATTTCTTGTGAATTATGCAGAACAGTCCACTCAATACTGATCTTTTCCCTACACTTTTACATATCCAAGTGCATATCAGAATAATCCTTACCAATTGCCCTTTGCTCCCTAAATATTGAAATAAAGATGTTGAAATAAGATTGTTGTTTCCATTGTATAAAACTATTTAACATCATTAGGACTCAATAAAAACATCCTCATAGAAGATGAAAAATACAGAATCTAATTGAAGGTAACAAACAAAATATGTATAAAGACCCTTCTGGAATAAAATACTGTGTGGTTTTGTTTCAGATTTCTAGCTCAGTTATGTTACGCCTGAATCATAGTATTAGCATCCCTGTTTGAAAATATCTAAATAAATCAGATATTTTAAAATTATTTCAAAAGCAAATTAACTTGTCTGATTGTTAAAGTCTTCATATAAAAGCAAAATAAATCTGAGAACTAGTAATCACTAACAAACATCATCAGCTGAGACTCTGAAATCTCTCTCTAACTGGTAGAATTATCACCATAAGAATGCAGAGGACCAAAAAAATCTTTAATTTATGAACTGATTTTTAATTTACTGAGAAGACAGGATGCAGAGTTCAATCTTCTAGACTTCAGTCTGGCATTTCTCACCAATTTAGCAAAAGAAGATTTTTCACAGGTCCTGAACATTCAAATCTCAGAACAATTTATCCTCTTTTTTACACCTTCTGTAACCATTTATATACATACAGATCAAACAGATAAAGACCTAGTATGCCAGAATATATAAATAATGAAATGAAATAATTATAAATATTGCATTGTTTATGACTCAGATAGAATTTTTTTGACACCAGCTAAGGAAAATTACATTATGAAGCTGAGCAGCTAAACCATCAAACCAGAAACAAGCATATCTACATTTAATAAGTGTAAAAATTTAATGAAGCTAAAATCTACATAATAGAGGTCTTAATTTCAATTCTGTATATAAATTAATGAAGAATAAAAGAACTCAATACCTGAAATTAACAACATATTAACCACAGACTTAGTTAAGGCTTTTTTGACAAGAAAATCACTACACTGTTCCAATGCTATGCTTTATGGCCCCAGTTTCCCATCTTCATCTATAAGAACAGGTGCCTTATTCCATGAGGAAAGAATTACTTGCTATAGCAACAATTAGTGCTCCAATAGTGACAACTACATCTGAATTTCTGAGCACAGAATGGAGTTTCATTTTAGGAGACATTCAGGTGTCATATCTAATCATTTAACTTCAGGTGAAATCTTGCAAGAACTGATGAGCACTTGATCATTACTATCTAAATCCAGCCTGTGTTGGCAGTTCTTGAAGCCCCACTGTGCTGTGTAATCAGTAATCAGAACTGAAACACACCACAACTTTCACACTTTACCTAAAAGTTCAGCACAAAGATAAATACATTTACTAAACATCATAATGAAAAAATGGAATGTTTGATAAGGCCACAAGAAATGTCAGAAAGACATTATTTGAACCAAATTGGCACAGCCATCATCTCACTTTCCCCATGTTCTGATGGAAGTTGACCTTTCAAAATTCATAATCAATAGAAAAGGCATTATACACCACATATCTAGATCCTTGCAATTCTTTGGTTGCTGTCAGAGCTTTGATTTTTCACCCTTTTAAAATGGAATAATGCCTATATTTTCATCAGAAACAAATTTCTTAAGGTTCAAGTAAATCTTATGTTCAAGTAAATCTTATTTCACAATCACTGAATCACTCGAAGTTTTTTCAAATGAAACACCAAGGCACATTTCTGCCAAAGAAAGCAACAGTATCTCCAGCCACACACTACTCATCATTCATTTCAGAGCATGCTGTTGCTGAATTTCACGTACAAGAAGGCACAATGCAGAGGTCAAACGCTGCAGCGTTCTGCTCACGGCTCTCTTTATGCACAACAGATATAAGCCCTGGGGATATGTGTGAAATCTATTTAATGGACACAGACTAAGAACAGAAACTGCCATCTGTTCCTTGTATATATTTGGGCTTTCTCTAAGACACTTCCATTAGGCTATTGTTAGACCATGACATATCATGACAAGAAGCTCTAAAATTTGTCTGTGCTACGCCCCTGCCCTCGTCACGTCTAAAACGTGCTACAAAACTCTTCAGCACCTTATCACGTGCCAGAATAACTTCCTTTCAGACTGTGATTTCACAATATTGTTTAAAAACAACAGAGGGAAAACAGCTTGCATTTTGATCTTATTAAAAAAATCCATCGCCGAAGAAGGCTGTCATGTCAACGTTTGCATATGACTGAAACTTATTTGGGGTCACAACAGCACTTCAGGAGCTCATATCTGCTCTGTCAAACTTCAAGTAGCTTAAATGGATAATCTATGACTACTTCATTCTTCAGTTCCCATATTTCTCATCGATTCCCTTATTTTTGTCCCCACATGCTTATTCATTCCAGCTCCTTGTGGAGCACTTTGTGAGAGGGAACAATTTCTCTCATGGTTATCCTTCATTGTGATGATGTTTTATACAATGAAATTTGGACTTTGTTAGTAAGTGCTCAAAATGCATCATTTTGAATGAACTATTCATTCTTGTGAGATTTTCTCTCTTCTGGCTCTTGAGAAAAGAACTGCTGTGAGGGAGCCAGAGTGGAGTCAGCAGGGTCCTTTTGTGAGGATCACTGGGCTTTCTTAAAACAATAGGCCTACTACTGTATTTTTTCCTGGGCATTTCCTGCATTAAAAAAGCTTGCTCCAACCATGTTCCATCTTCCTTTTTTTCACCATCTTTTGCTCTAGATATGCCCTATTTTGAGCTCTACCACTCCCAGGGTTCCTTCTCCCCTTGCCTCCCTCTTCTGTTTATTAAACCCCAGATGACCTCTGGTTTTTTACTCCATCTAGTTAGTTTTCTTCTCAATAAATTTCTTCCAAATTATTTAATTGGCAGAAAACATGATACTGTTATTAAATCTGCAAGACAGATCTGTGCATTCTATTCTGTTCCTCCACCATATCTGATTTGTCCAGGTTGACTGAAAGCTTTTAATTAATCAGTGCCACTCTTGTTACTCAAGTAGTAGTGACAAACACAGCAGGATTTATTTTTGGCAAATTCCTAGGAATTACTACATTAGAAAGAAACAGAATGGGCCTCTGAAAAACTCTGCTGACAATAAACATGCAGGGACATACTTTTAAGTACTGCTACCTAAATTGTCATCATGAAATTCTTTACATCAGATGCCTCTTGCAAGTCTAATGGGGTTTACTGCTTTGGGTGACAGTTTTTGTGCACAGCTTTTTCTTTTTTGTTTTGTTTTTTTTTTTTTAAGGGGGTTTACAGAAAACTTGGCAGCTTCCTAAGTACAAGAAGCACAGCAGTAACAAATAAGCCTTCTAATTACTACTTCTAATGATAACACTTCAGAAACTTGCTGCCACTTACCTTTAGCTGCAGTAATACAAAACCAGATATATTGCTTTAAAAACAGAACCTGCGGACAGCGTGTAGGACCTTAAGTAGATATTCCAAACTCAAATGGAGAAAGTTTCCTGGGTGATCAAGCCTCTTGCCTTGCTACTCCAGGAAATGTTTCATATGCTTTTATTCTTATATTATCACAGAATATTCCAAATTGGAAGGGACCCACAAGGATCATCAAGTCCAGCTCTTTACGTGAACAGCCTCTGCAGGGATTGAACCTGTGACCGTGGCATCCAGATGAGCAAAAGATAAAAGGACAAGGAAGAGTTTTTACCACCACTTGTCGAACTGGAATATTTTCATCTTGCTGCTTTCCTAAGCAGTGTCCTGCCTTGTTTGATATCCTTTTACTTGCTCTAGCTTTTATCTGTAATAACTGAGATCCCACCCTGTAATTTTTCTCTCTTGTGTTATTTTCATGGATGACAATATTTCCCTTTTTACCTTTCACCCTGCACAGCCAAGTGCCTTTATTATCTTTCTTATTAAACCAACTTTTAACATTTGGAACTTTCTCCTACTAAGCATGAGTTCAACCTTATTGATTACTGAGAGTCAGTTACACACAATATTTCAGATTAAAACTTGCTGATGCCTTTCAAAATGGCATTAAATACCTGGCACTTCTGGTTACATCTTGCCTGACAAAAATAGTATTGCATCTATCTCTAAGCAATTCTGTCTACTTTTATTACAGCTTCCCATAGGAATTGTTTCCCTTAAACAGCATAAAGATGGAAAATCTAGTAAAACTTCTGTTGGACTGCTGCCTGGGAGTGACAAAAATTAAACTGTTAACCAAAATGGTACTTATATCCCCATGAGAAACCAAAAGATGGATTTTCAAATTCATAGATTTGAAAAAAGTGTTTTTCCATTCTCAGCATGAGGAAGGGGTATTTTTTTTTTGATCATTCAATTATTTTCTGCCTTCAGAAAATAATTATTTCTTGTTCAAATTTAATTCTAATGACCTCTGTAGGGAAATGTATCTTTAGGAGGCTCTACAGTCAGCTGCCATTCCCTGCTACTGATATTCCTTGCTTCTCCTTGACTGCTGTAATTTGTGAAGTTCAAAGATGAAATAAAGTAAAAAGGTATGAAGACTAAAGAAGTAAACCAATTAAAACAAGATGATGATGAGATGCATAACAAGCATAAGAAAAAAATCTTTCTACAACTCTGTTTTAAAACTGCAAGCAACATGTTCCAATAGAACAGTTGACACTTGAAGTAGCTTTTTCTCATTGTTTCTGAGGATGTTTTATTATTATTTCAATTAATTCAAGATCAGTCTAACCTCAGAACTTAAGGACTGATAAACTCCATAAAATATGAAATATGAGAAATGTTGTTAAGCAGGGACGACAAAAAGAAGGTAAAAATACAGAAAGTCCACAAAGAACAATTTTGAGGTGTTAACCCAGCCCCTGATAAGAAATTGCATGATGGGATCTGCAGAAAAAAAAAAAATCTTTAAGAAATTGTGCTGAAAGATCCAGGATTAATCCTTAGCAGGATGGCCAGAATCACCTGTGTCATACCTAATCCTAGGGAAGGCAAACACCCCTCCGAGAAGTGCCCATAAAAAGTTCACATAAGGAAGAGCTCCACTGCAGAGGAGAATAACAAGCTTCAACTGGCACACTAACAAACAAAACAGCAGACAGTATTATCAAATAATTCAGGTTACATGATACCTAAGAGTAATTCAGTCCAACCTGCTCAAAGCAGGTTCTCATAGAACAGGTTGCTCATCACTTTATCTGGTAAAGTTTTAGGTATCTCCAAGGATGGAGATTACACAATCCTCTCTGGGTGCCTCTTTTGATATTTAACACTCTCACAATGGAGAACAATTTAAATTTAAGAAGAAGATTCTATGATAAAGGCTAATGTTTTACAGAGATTTCCAGTAACCCAAGAAATCGAATAAGGCTTTTCATTCAATCCCAGCCTAGGAAAAGTCAAAAAGCCTGTATCAATAATAAAGTAAGATGCCTTGCTCTAATTCTCATGCTCCTCCAGTTCTTCATCTGCAGCACCCATTCTTGCTTTTCACCTGCAAATGAATGATTTTGTGCTTTGCAGTATTGAGTGACATTTCTCTAATTCCAGACCATAAGATCACCTCTTGCCTTCTATGATATTATCCTGTTCTTCTGCAGAACTCCCAGATTCCTCCTAACAGTCACCATATTTCTCATCCTAATCTTTGAGCACAAAATACACCCATTAGGATAGGAAATGGTATTGATCTTGAGCATCACTGATTCTCAAAAAACACTGCTGTACATTCTCTGCTCATGATGTTACAGTTCCCACTGCTGCCCTCCCTTGTGGTAATTTCTCACCCACCCAAGGTTTGCTCAGACTGATCCAGAGTACATTTACTGCCTCACCTTGCTACAGGAGTCAACTATCTGGAAATACATTAGTCTGGCAGAATTTACCTCACACAAAATAAAGGGAATTTTTTTATCCCTCTTTCCGATATCTGTTTTAAATTATTGTATAACACTGAAGCACAATTTACAGGCTGGGGTTTTTTTAAGCATAAGATATACAAGCACTACCTGGGAAATCATAAAATTTAAAGTAACCTATTCCAAAGAGACCAGACTTTCATCACAACAGATGAAAGAATTTTTCTTGACTTAATCATAAATTATAATGAGCAAATTATAATCACTAAATTAAAGCAATACAGATGGGATGTAGAAAATTCACTTGCTAGAGCGAATGAGCTGTATGAAGATGATTAATTAAATTATTACAGAACAAAACCAACAGTAAGACAAGAAAGGTAGATACATAAAACCAAAAATAAAGCTTATTTCAAAGGAATTTCAATGGGAACAGTAAGTAGTAAAGCAGAAATATTCCCTAACATACTCTAGTTCAGCAGTTGCATATATAAATTAATTTGGACATTCACAACTAGAAATCTCTACATAAAAAATAGTTTCAAGATTAGAGGAACACAAAATGTCCTATTATTTTATCTTACACAAAGCAATTAGATATGAAGCCATCTTACTTTGATTCAAAAGAAGTAAAAAACCTCCACATTTATTGTTTACTCATGACTTAGGCTAATCCTCTTCCCTATAAAAAACCCTCAGTATTATTTAATTTTGCCATTTCTGGTATTTTCTGGACCTAAAGTTTCTCAGTTAACATAACTAAAGGCCGGTTCATCAGGATTGCCTGCAGTACCCATATAGACTGAACTACCACTCATTTTTTTCTTATTCTGCTTCTAATTCTTCTCAGAAGCTGTGGGCTGTAGGATCTTATAGTAAACAATTGATCCAGGCTTACTCAAAGAATAAAGATTTGATAACTCTACATTGCTGCAATTTTATTTCCCACTGTGAGATAGAAATATCTGATGAAAACCCAACATTTTGAGATAGGAATTGCCTTGCTCCATGCCAATCTTCTCAGGAGCTACATCCACTCTAGCATAATTCCTCTGGTGGATACTTCAGAGATGCAATGAAAGGTTATTATGTCCAACATTCTCACAAGTTCAAGACTAAGTTCTGTCAGGTATAGATAGTATCATTCCTGATTTTCTGCAATATCCAACACATCCTGGACAGTAATACGTTGCACACCATATTAGGACTATGTCAAGACAGAAAAGTAGATGAAAGGACAGATAAAAACAACAGGTTACAATTGGATTAATTTATTGTTCCTAATCCTTACTGGTAAAAACACCTGGAGCCTCAACAAATAACCTACAATTCAGAGGATATTCCTACCACCTTATCACACAATCTTTTGAAACTACTTCCCCAGTCTACCACTGTGGAAGAAGATGTTTTGAAAAGAGGATATTGTTCTGAAGATTTCACATCTCTGTTCCCAAATCCAGAGAAAACTCAGGGCTGGAAGGAGCAGGGGAGTTTGTTTCTGTGAGCTGGTACTTCACTTTTAACTGATTATAAATGTTTTAATAATATCTCTCCTGAAGGAAGAATTTCGATGACTCTCTTTAATCAAACTGTGCACACCAATGGAGATGCTATGGCAGGAAAAACACCTCAAAGTACATCTCTGTCCCTTGGTCCCAGAGATTACAAATAAATAACACAAATTACTCATAATCTGCACTGCATCATCAAAACAAAGTCCTCCTTACTGATGCTCCAAAGACAGAAATGGAGACTAAACCACGAGAACAAGAGGCTCTAAAAAATTTATAGTGGTGGTGATGGGAGAAGGAAAAACAGTAACCAAGTATCAGCTCTTTTCTCTTATTTGTCCACAGGCAAGCAAAAACTTCTTGTAAAAGTGATAGGTTTCCTTCTGCCCTCCCAGGTGCAAGCCAACTGTTTATGGAAACTGTTCACAGATTCCTCATGTGTCCCTCACCTGAGGAGGCAGATGGTGGACTGTGATGATCAAAACAAATTAAAATCTCTACCCCCTTAAGTGAATAACAAAATTCCTAACACTTCAGTTGGAACAGAACTTAGCTCCAACTTACTCATTTTAAAAACCCTCCAAGAAATACACATAAAGAATTTTATAGTAGTACACTTTTCAAACCCATTAACTGTCTGTTTGATCTCATTAATAATCAACTTTAGTTAATTCTGGCCCAGCAATTTTATATGCCTCCTGATTTTATGCATACAAAAGAAGAATAAATAATTAGTATGTAGAAGAATTACAAATGTTCAATTTGCAAGGAATTAAAATTGCAAGTGAATGCTTTTAACAGTCTAGTTTAAATGGTTATTGATAATCAAAAGCACTGAAGAAAAAAAGCTATTTGAGGCTGTGTAATATCTGCTGTAAGGGACAGGATCCACTTAGGAGCAGCCTCATCAGTGGGTCCACGCACACAACACACAAAGTTTAATAAATCACATGCTCTCTCTTTCAGCTGCTCATTCTACAGGTCCTATGAACTCTGCACTATTTCCTATCCACAGTTTCCAGGGGTAGCACAGAACACACCACAACACACACACTTGGCCACACCCCTGATATGGTGATTAAAACACCCATCCAAAGGGAAAGATGCAAAAAGAAGCTTACAGCTCAGTTCTTCTGCTTTCCATGTACTGCTTACTCTTGAGAGACAGGCCCACACATCCTCACCTGGTAAGGTCATGAGGTCAGTGGTGTGAGCTCTGCTTGGTTCTGTCTGAGCATATCTCCCTGATCAGTAATTACCCAGAGGAACATTTTAATTGTGAAACACAATTTTGCTGAAGGACAAGATGAGGAACTCTGCTAAAAAGGCAGCAGTGTTAGAAATGCAGAGTACAAGAAACCTTGCCTGGTTGGGGTACATTTTTCATTGGAGCAAATTTTTTAGTAGATATAAAACCCCCAGTGGATTATGATCTGCACTTCAGCTCCTAATTTCTGCAAAATTTGCATTTTAGTACGCAAGGTGGGGTTTGGGATGTGGAACCAATGCCAACCAGCTCTAAGACAGATCCACCACTGGCCAAGACCATCAGCCATGGTGGTAGCATCTCCAGGATAACACAGTTAAGAAGAGGAGCAAAAATTATGGTGCAAGAGCAATTGCAGCTGGAGAGAGGAGTGAGAATGCGTGAGAGAAACAGCCCTGCAGACAGCAGAAAAGGAGTGGGAGGAGGTGCTCCAGGTGCCACAGGTGAGATTCCCCCGCAGCCCATGGTGAGGCAGCTGCCCCCTGCAGCCCATGGAGGTCCACAAGGGAGCAGAGATCCACCTGGAGCCTTTGAAGAACCTTATGGAAAAGCAGATGGATGTGCCTGAAGGAGGCTGTTACCCTGTGGAGCAGGCTCCTGGCAGGACCTGTGAACCCATGGAAAGAAGATCTCCAAGCTGGAGCAGGTTCACTGGCAGGACTTGTGACCCCACAGGGGACCCAAACTGGAGCAGGAGAAGAATGTGAGGAGTCCTCCCCTTGAGGAAGAATAAATGGCAGAGATAATGTGGGATGAGCTGGCCACAACCCTTTTTCATTCTGCTGCACCACTGGGAGAAGGAGGTAGAGAACCTGGGAGTGAAAATGAGCCTGAGAAGAAGGGAGGGGTGGGGGAAAGGTGTTCTTAAAATTTGGCTTTATTTCTCCTTATCCTATTCTGAGCTGACTGGTGATAAATTAAACTGATTCCTCCAAGAACGGTCAGTTTTGCCCATGACAGAAACTGGTGAGTGATCTCTCCCTGCCCTTATCTTGACCCATGAGCCTTTCATTACATTCCCTCTCCCCCATCCAGCTGAGGAGGAAGTGAAAAAGCAGCCCTGGTGGGCATCTGGAATCCAGCCAAGGCCAACCCACCACAGCATATTGCCTGGTCTTTCTAATTCTGGCATTATTAAATGGTGAAAAACTTCTTATCCACAGGAATAAAAGCTTCAAAAACCAACACTGAAAGAATATATTCTAATTTAGCTAAATCAGTTGCTCAGGACAGGATTTACTCTTGTGCCTGAGGAACAATATAACAATATTCCACTGACTTGTTTTAAAGTGTCATGACCAAGTCTTTAGTAATTAGGGTTGTCCATGTTCTGAGCACTGCAGAGAAGAGAAAGAAATCATTTACAATACTCCTTTGTTTGGATAGTTTCCATCCTATCTGTCATCTCCTATTATCTGTTTTCTGACTCAATTCATCACAGTTTTAATGATGAATGCTTGTCAATACTTTATTTACCTTACAAAGCATTTATAAAAGAATTCTTTAAATATGAAGTTACATCTCTTTGCCAATTCATGTTTTTGCCTTTTCTCCCCAAGTATGTTGCAACATAACTTCTTTCCCAGTTTTCCTTAATCCTTCAGGTCTTGGCTGACAGACTTTCAAATATACATTAAGTCACTAATTCAACTTCAGAAGTTTATGTTGGCACATCCTCACTGCTTTTATTTGATTACCTAGGTTTTTAAAAGTTCATTCTGGAAATCTATCCTGGGCAAAAAATGCACTTGGATAATGACACAATCATTACCGTACCTTAGACAACACAGATGTAAGCAATTTAAATGATTCTTATTTTATACTCTCTATATTATTTTTCTTCTATCTCATTTCAAAGAATAACTAGATTAATAAAATCACTGTTCTATTTGCCACTAATTCAAATATAATAAAAAGATACAATTTTTACCACTAGCCTATTTATAACAGGAAAGGTTTTTTGACACCTTTGACACAGTAAAGTGCTCTCAGTCTATAAATTGGATGTCTGCAAAATAACTAAAACTTTGTGAAACTACTTTGATCCCTGGAAGAACGAGTTAAAGTAAATATAAAACTCAAAAAAAGTCACCTCATAGTATGTCTATTCAGTAAGATCAATGAAAATTACAAAATGAATAATTCTAATGGAGGTTACTAAAATAAAAAGCAGGGCAAGCAGGACAGACCTGAAACAAACACCGTCAACACCCCAAAAACCCCACAGGCAGAAGCGAGTGAGCAGTGCATAAGAAGCCAGAGGTGCACACCCAATTGCCATGGTACATTCAAGCTTTCAAGTTTAGGACAGACTTTTTAGGTACTGATATTTGGAAATGGATTTGGCTTATTCCTGTTACTCTCCTCCCTGCAGCATCAATGTAAACAAGCTGGAAGCAGAGAAATACGAGATGCAGACTCAAGAGAGTAGTGCTGTGAACAGCATGATTCAGTGGGGCACATTTTCTCTGAAAAATGCTTAAAAAATATACAACTCTTTCAGGACAAATAGACTCCAGGCAAAAAAATACAGATGGTCTTCAGTAATGTGAAAATGATGTTGTGTCTTTTAGACACAACTGCCTGACAACCACGGGATTGGCACAGCTTGGCACAGACACGGAACATCCCTAAATTTGCTCAGATTCCAATAAATAAACCCATAATGATACCCCAAAAAGGAGCAACACACCTATGTTGTATCAAACATAAAACTTCAGAGTATAACATAATACTACACAACCTCAAAATAACTAGAATAAAATAGTTTGGAGACAATTTAAAATTAAATATGCTATGTAGCTAGTTCATTACTAGTTTGCCACAATTAAAAAAAATCTCAATAGTTTAAGTCATTGATGCAAAGAAAATGTAGCATGCTTAGCAAGATTTTGTGTAGGCCTCATGCATGAAGCTAAAGAAGGCCTTTATATATTTTAAACAAATTAATTCTAAATATTTTAAGTTATTATTTGATTTTTCAAAAATATGTGACATTTAATCTAGAAGAAATTGGGAAACAGAACTCAGGTGTAGTGTTTCTGGAAAATTAAAATTAAATTAAAAAAAAACATAAAGTGTTTTGTTTTGGTTTTTAGAATTTAATTTGTTCCTACATTTTAATGTGTTATTCCTCTGCTCCCAGTATGGAACAGTAGTTTTCAGTATCAACTAAAGTTCATAATACAATTTTTCATTTATGACCTCTATATAACTTCTAGAGAGTTCTTCCTTATCTCCTTCATTATTGCTGAATTTTAATTCTGTCTTTAATAACTGCATTGCAATTGTAATTTTGAGAGCTTTGGTTAAAGAAGCAATATGTTAATTAATTAAAATAACAACGTATCTTGCATAATGTTGAGGGAAGTTTTAGCCAAGTTTTCAGCCATCTGAACTGGAATACATGAGGATCACATTGATAAGTGTAAATCCATCTTTGTTAAAATATGGGAACATGAAAAATTCACTCATTATTTTATTTTGTCATTTCAGCTAGTAAAACCAAGAAGCAATAGCCACATCACTTATAATTACACCATTGTTATGATGTATATTAATGAGCCATGACATATGATCTCATGAAAAAAGAAATTACTTCAGCTTCAAAGCATATGAAAGCCAAAAGTGTGCATTGTTGTCTTCTCCTCACACATAAACAGTCTGTCCCATGAGGGTGGGACTGCATGAACATCAAACATGGTCTGCCATTGCAAGCTTTCTACTACAAGTTGAAAAACTAAAAGACAAGGAGCAACTAAAGTGAGGATTAGAACTGAAGTTGTTTGCTGCAAAAAATCAAACACAAAAGCCTCCATCAACAACAATAAAAACTAAGAAGCTTTGCTGACATAATAATCTATGCTGAACACCCCCCATGTACCACCCCTCAAAACAACAAGATCTGTACCAATTAAAATGGGGACCTTTTATCAGTCTTCACATGGTTTAATTCTGAGTTGGTGAGACATCAAGACTATACTGGGCTGTACTTAGTTGACTGACTAACCTAGGGTTTTCCAGTGCCTTTGCTCCCAAGCACTCCATGAGGATAAAATTTAAAAAAACAAAACTTGCTGTAGGTAGAAGATATGACCTTTTCTATCAAAAACTATCAAGGCCCCAAATCCAGAAACCACATACACAAAGCACGTTCTTGTACAAACCCCATGAAGTAAATAGTTGAATTATTAACTACCTGGAATTTGGACTTCATTGTAGTACAAGAAGCAAAAAATCATGAATGAACACACCTGAATACAAGAAAATTACTGCAATGTTTCAGCAAGATGCTGGTAGAATTAGCAGAAGCTTTTTGCTTCTGCTTAGTAGTCATACACAAAATAATGGCATCTGTAATGAAAATCACTTTCCCACTATTGTCTTCAAATGTAAAGTTTCAGCAGCTTAAAAATGCTTTCTATTTTACTATCTCAAATTGGATCTTGTTCACTGGGAGTGGGATATGTTTTTTAAAAACCCACTGAACCGTTAATGAAATAGGAAAATCTGTGTTATTGTTGCACTTCAGTGCCATGCCAAAATACAGAGTTCCAAGTAGTCCTGAATTTACTACAAATGTTTTGCATATGAAATAAATCCTAAATTAAACTGAATTTTACTCAATGTGAAAAATGCTGTTACTAAAAATCTTCATGTCACTCTCATGTTATTTAAAAAAACAACAAAAAAGCAGCAGTTAAGTATTTAAAATTAGGTAAATGGGGAGGGGGCAGGGGAAGGGGAAGAAGTAAATTTAACAGATTAACTCATCAAACAATCAAAACACTTGGTAACATAGGTGTCTTAGACTAATTTGGAAGTAGTTTGTGATGTAGACTCTCTCCTCAAATGAGAGACCAAGCAGAAACTCTTTACTCCAGTACAGACTCGCAGCAGTATTTTCAACTTTCAACTCAGTAGTTACTGCATTCAAACATGGTAATGCCAGACTCAGATAATTTACAAGCAGCAGAGAGATTCAGAAATAAGAAATAAGCACCCAGAGGGTGCAGATGGAGACAAGGTGCCCCAACTCATTGCTGGTGTGAGCAGTGGTCACAGAGCATTTTCCGACCAGCACGCTCCCTTCCTGCCCATGGGAGGGGAGTTGTGACAAGTACTGCAGGAAAGAGGTGACCACAGTTTCCCAAAGTAGCAAAAAGCCTGGCAGTGAAATTTAAAGGCTCAAGAGGAGCACAAACAACCATGATTGCTTCATTAGCAATGTGATAGAGAAGTCAGTCACTCCCTTTCTGTGCTCTGCTCTCGTTGATCTCTGTCCTAACCAAGTTCATCTAGTTGCAGTATGGGTCCAACATCACACCAAGCCAGAGTGAGGTGAGCAGTGATTTGCCTTTAGAACAGTTAGCTTGAGCTGCTTAACCAACAGAAAAGAGCCTCTTTGTATTTTTAACTAATTATAATAGTAAAAAAATACCCTGCTGGGAACATGTTCCTCAGAAAATAAACAAAGATCCTTTCTTTATCTTTTTCTGATACAGAGATGGGTAATTTTTATCTACCGACATTTCATGCAATCAGTTATTCTGCACAATTTCAAGGCTGGCCACTGTGCATGTAATGTCATGACCTTCTAGTATGAGCTTTCTAAAACACTGGCTCTAAAGTGTAGAGCAGTATTTACAACACACCTCATTAAAAAAAGGAGACATGGATAGGAGAACTCAATGCTTTGCCACTGCTTTTGACCTTGAACAAAGCCTAAGAGAATATTTCCTGAGGGCTGAGGAACAACAACCAAAGGTTAGTTGTTTTCTCACTCTAACTCCAGCTATTTTGTATTCCTAACTTGTCACTTATGTGTAGGAAGAGTATCCCACATTAGAGCCATTATTAATAAAAGGCCAATCAGCATTCTTGCCTCGCTAGATGGCAAGACACATAGGAAGTCTATTAAGCTTGAGTATGTCAAACTAATGTCCCTCTTCATTGTCACATTATTAGCAACAGTTTGAGTTCAAAGAATTGAATTACCTGAAACCTGGAAGAGGGGAAAAAAAGGTACATACCATCATCATGATGGATTGCTGGATCTGGAGAGCAAAGGAGAGGAAAAGAGAAGATGCAACAACAACAAAGATTGTTATGAAGACAATTTACTTCCCATATGAAATAAATTAGTTCCCAATAAAAGGTAGCATTTAGAAAATGGATGTTTACTCTTTGATTTTTGTTACTGTTTAAACACTGCACCTATGTGCCTCCCAAAGAAATTAAAAGCAAATCATTTGTTATTTGTAGATAAGTCTTTGAATTTGATTAAATGCTTTTATTATCTTTGGCAGATTTTTAAAATAAATTCATCTTGGTTATATCTATTAACAGTAAAGTCAGAATTTGTGAGTTAAGGCTCTAAACATGGCAGTTCCAGTTTACTTCCAGATGAAAGATATCACAGAAACAACTAAAACTGAAGTTTTCTGTAAAAAATCTACAACTGACTCATTCTTAGAATTGTTACACACATATTATTTACCTAATAGCATACTAGGTCAATATAAGCAGGGAAAACTTAAGAGAAATTGGTTTTTTATTATAGCACACAAACACTCCACAAATATGGGGGTGAAGTGAAGATAATGCATACAATTTCAATACCATAACACAGCTAACTAAACTTCAGTCAGGCCCACTGATAACTCCTCTATCTTGCAATATGGTTTCTCAGATAAGCTTAAGAATAAACAAGTTTGGTATAGCAACAGATTATCCAGCTGATAGGTCTTTGATTACCAAAGGATTACATGAAAAGAAGCAAGTCTGTGTTTGCTGAGATCAAAAAAAGCTAACCTACTCTTTTGTAATTAGTGCACACCTTCAGGGTACAATTGTGCCAAGACCACTGAGCTTCTCAAACAGTGTTAAACATTCCACATTTAATATTTTTCAGCTTCATTCCCCTGTGGGAGGGTACAATTGTTTCTGCCTTCTTTGTATTTTGCTCCTGTCAGTGGGACTCTGACACTGTGCGTGGAACACTGCAGACAGCTCTGTGTGACCCAGATTTTTCTGAGTAACTTGTGAGAATCTTGTATGCCCCTTTCCTGACTACTCATTAAAATTAGACAATACTGAAGTACATGTATTAATTCTATATTTGTGTACTGTTGAGATCACTACAGAAACTTTACTACAAAGAGCTCCTGTTTCTTGATATTGCAGAATCAAGAAATGCTCAGTATGCACCTCAGTACTGTTGTAAGAAAGTATACAGAAAAGGCATTATTTTGGCTTATTTTTTACATTTGTAAAGCATTCTGAAGGTGGTAGTGACAATCTCCAGAGAAAGTAATTTGCTGAACTGCAAAGTAGCCCTTTCCAAATCCTACCTGTCCTTGTGATGCATCATCTGATGTAAAACTGAGAGCTAAGACGAAATACAGCAACATAAATACAGCAACACAAATACAGCACATCAATGCAGATGACTGCACTTCAGAGAAAATTTATCATGCACATTATGCCTGAGCAGCTCATACAGGGCAAAGGAAGACTAGCAGAGGAGGAAATTATTGTATTGTTTCAATAGAAAGTACATTATCACAGTGGGAAAAAGAAGAAATATCATCAACTCCTCCGTTTTTTTAAACCGTGATTAAGGGAAGAAAAAAACATCCTCCAAAACAGTCTTGACAGTCAACCCTTACACAGCTGTTATATTATTTCAGATGAGAGATGAAGGAAAAATAATTTAAACATTTTCTGATCATGTCACTGTGTTTTCTAAAATCTGGACAAAGCACTCACCACCACTTTCTTTTGCAACAGAAGACATAATTGTTTTAGTTAAAGCATCTTGCTTTTAAAGAAAAAACAATCTCCTTGGCTCAGTACTCTACTGACGGAGTCATGGGCACCACTCTGTGCATTTGACTTGGCCACTGCTCTACAGAGCATCAATGGGTACAAGTAGTTAAAATATCTGCTGAAACAAAGCTGACCCTTCTGTCCTGGGCTTTTCTATAGAGCTTCTAAGTATTGCATGTAGGCAGGTGTCCTCAGTGCCACTTTTGAGGCTAGGAAGGAGTCCTTCCTTGGTGCACCAGCAGATCAGAACATCACCTCTTAGCCCATTATTTTCTGTTTAAAACTAAAACTAAAATAAAATAAAATTAAAAAAAAGAGTACATAAAGCAAACCCTTTGCATCAAAGTTCTCAGGTGACTAAAGAACAAAGAACCAAAATATTAGTGAACTTACTAATGATAAAAACTTCTCTCCCATTGCTTAAAACTTAGCATTCCAGCTGTATCAACTACTCTAAATCGCTATGCAGCAGTGAAACATTTTGAAAAGCATTTCTTGGCATCTTGCCCTTCAGCACAAGAAAATTTGCATTTTTACAGCATTTCTGCCTGTCAGCACTACAACATTTTAATGGGTTTTGCAGCTGTGGAGAGAATTGAGAGCTGGTCAGCGGATTCTTACGGCAGACTGCTAGGAGACAAGTGCCTGAGGGTGCTGAGGCAGGAGAAACCAGCTGACCTGACCAGTCTTCACACTCCACAGAAAATTCAAACAGCACCTTTCACTTTCAATGAGCATACCAAAACAAAGGCCCTTCCTGATCCATGGGCTCTGGTAGCCAGGAACTTAAAATCCTTTTTTTTCTTTTTTTCTTTGCTTGATCTTAACAAAATAAGCAGCTTTCTGTAAGAACTCATCAAAGAACATTGGCATAGCCAATTGCAACTTCAACTCCCATAAGCTGTACCTAGGATATGGGGTTTAAGTTACAGATCAGAGTAACCACTGCAAGCAAGAGCAAAATCAGAGAACCACAGAGTCCCAGGTTTCTCCTGGGCATGGGGACAGCAGCATGGCTGACTTAAAGGTGCTTCTTCAAAGGACATTACTTAAATGTACAGGTGAGGGGCAGAGTGAGGGGTGGCAGCAATGCCAGGAACTCATCAGCACATGGAATCTCTCTGGAAGAGCTCCATGCTGAGGTGGCTGGCAGAAGAGCATTGCAGTACCAGGAGCTGCCATTCCACAGGGGAGTCATCCAGCATCTGGATGCCCAGTTTCAAAGCCTCAATTAAGTTCAAGAGTCCAAGTAAGGGGTTAAACACACTTTCCTCTGCTAAAAGCAGAATAGCACTTCTGCTCTACAGTGCCTCTTAGTTAAACACTAATCCTACATATTTCGCCCCAAAAGACATCCCTTGGCTAACCCAAGAAGAGTCTGTCTTGTTTCAGTCAGCACTCCTTATTAAAGCCTACTAATTGCTGTCACAAAACATAATCCTTCTCAGGTGTAGAAGAGCTGATATATTTTGATTTCAAGTCTAATAAAACTGGCATCACATAAGCATATTCACTGGATTAACTATCTTATGACACAGTCTTCTAATAATTACACCAAAACTAATTAGCCAAATTCTTGTCTTAACATAATACTTAAAACTGTGAATTCGTTTGATATTTGCAGCACTGTGGCCAACACAGATTTATCCTCCAGACACTCTCAGTCTCCAAATATAGACTCCAGATAGCTCATCTAGGCAGGGAACACGCATGTGTGTGGGAGGGAGCCTGAAAACGTTCCAAGGAAGGGAGTTTATGCCACTTTCTAAACCACTGGGGGGTAGGGAAAGACCACAAAGAGCCTGTAATGAAAAGCCCAAGGGAAGGGTAAGAACACCATTAGAATCTCACAAAGCCAAACCCAAATGACAAGGTAAAGAAAGATAGAAGGAAAACAAGTTAGAGATATCTGTCAAGGGGAATGAAATTTTTTAAAGCGCAAAAAGTAAGAAAGCAATGAGGAAACATCTTTATTGCATGAAAAAATTTAATCACTGTGTAAGGCATGAGAAAATGAAGTACACACAGGCAGTAAGATGAACTACTTCAAGTCAGAGTTTGTGGATAAAATATTAACAATTTAACACACCACCATTCATTATTCAAAACATCCCCACTCACATGAAAGTTCTTGAAATCTAGCTTCCTTCTCAGGTTTGATGCTAATGAGAGGAATAGTATTCCCTGCATTAAGGCTTGCCAGTATCCTGCCTATGCAACAGCCACAGTGCCTCTGTCGTTTTCATAACATCAAGGTGTTACATCACTCAGTGCTTGAAAAAAAATTAAAGCCTCACCCTTGTAAAAAGCAGATCTGTAGCTCACATTATCACATCGTAAACAGCTAGGTGCTACATTGAAGGGTAAACTTCAAAAACATGAGGATCCTGAGGATCTGAAGTGAATTGAAATGAAAAAAGATAAGATACATTTTGCAAATCTTCTATTAAAAAAAAAAAAAAAGAAACAGTGACCCAATTCTGTTGAATTTAGAATAAGAAATCTGTCATGTCTGTTTATTATCTAGAATGCCATATATACCATTCACCAAGAGGCACTACATCATTTAGTTTTCTCTGTTCACTACCATCCTGTAATTGAAGATCTCCAGGATATGCTTATCAAAAACCCCACACAATTGTGTTGCCTACATCATTCAAAAGTTCATGCCTAATCTCTAGACATGAAAGGACAAGAACCATCAGAAGAGAAACTTTCTTTAAACCCCAATTTTAGTTACCAAATACCCCTCCCACTTTGTCCTTAGTTTTGAGAAAGGACCGGCCAATTTTTATTTTATTTAATCACTTTTTGCACATTAGATTTCTGACCCCTTACCAGGAATATGGAAAGGCTGGCCTAGATTTTATTTCTCTTCTTCTAAATATCTTCATTGCAGTTTGATGCCTCAGTTCTAACATATTCTCAATTTATACACAAAAAACCCCTCGTACTATAGAGTTTGCTTTCTCAACATCTTATTTGTTTATACGTTCTTAATTCTGAGCTGATGGTTTCAAGGTTCCTTATCTAGAAATGTTCCAAACACAGTAACATACAGCATTTGCCCCATATGAAGTGCCTCTTTCCTGACAGTGACTCCAGGCAATGCACCTAAATGGCAGCTGGAGAAGCTCTGCCCGCAGCCCACAGCAGGCAGCTTCCTTCCTAACAGAGATGAGGGCAGCAATGCTTCCCTCCTTAGGTGAAGCCACTCTTGCCCCTGCCATGGCTGAGGAAATCCAGCTCCATGCTTCAGGGAACACCCTGCATGTCCATCAGTCAGGAATCAGGAGCTGACACTTCCCAGTACAACAGTAAATCCTCACTTGGTACCTGTTCAGTCACCGAAAAGAATCTCAGCCTCTTTCCTTTGTTTGTACCATGTTTAAGTATTGAGTAAATACCATTACCATGACTTCCAAATTATGTAAAACTCAACAGCTGAGGTATTTAGTCAGTGCTGTACAAAGGCACACTCTGTGGCAGCCACACAAGCCCCTCATCAGCTGTTATGCCTATTTAGCTCTTTTGAGCAGCAACCCATTCACTGTTCACCCATCTGTAAAACACACTAAAATATCCTAACATAACAACTTTAAAAAGCCTCTCAGAAGACCAACAAATATTGTATAAATAGCCACTGTCATATACATTAATTAGATAACCAGATGTTTTTATTTTATTTCTACATTCAGTTTGTGACTGTGGTCATATTAAACCTTTTTATAAGACTTGAATATGGCAAATTATTACAGGCAAAACTAGAACTTTTTTTTTCTTTAAATAACAGAATTTATGTTGCCTTTTTATTTCCTTCCATACAACCCCATATCTTCTCATGTGGACACTTTGTAACTGTAAAGAGCAACATTAATTTGGACTGAATAATCACATATCAATACAAAAGAAGTGGGAATTTGATTGCTACTATTTTTCTCTTGGCCCATGCATCTTTCTAAAAGGCCCTGATTATCTTGGAATGGATAAATGTGTTAGCTTACGGTCATGGAAACCAATCAAGAATCAAAATATTATTTTTCCTCATAAATAAGCATGATTTTATGGTGTTAACAATAATTGAATGAGAATCTTCTAAGTAAGAGCTCTCTTACCCAGAATAGAAAATAAATTATACTCTATGATGTTGGCATTTACACAATCCAACAATACCCTAAATTTAATTAATGCCCTTCCTGCCCAGCAAGAACAAACAAAACTGCTTTGCAAAACAACGAAGGAAAATTGAAGGTAAAAACTTTAGTCAGCAACTATTTGAAATCAGCACTGCAAATTCAGCAGATATAGTCAAGGTAGGAACAGTAATGAAAATCCACAGATGAAAAGAATAAAGTACTTAAAGTATCTATTCCCAAAGGACATTGACAGCACTCAAATTACAGAGGTAAAAGTCTATGGAAATGTTCCAGGATAACTTATGAGTACTAAGATAGGTTTAACTACTGTCAGATGGTTTTACATGGTATCTATTTGTATTTCTGTTTTGCTGTTCTTTGTTTAATTTTGGTTTTGATCATGGGGTTTGTTTGTTGGTGGTGTGTTTTATGGTAATTAAGTTATGTCCATCTAGAATCGCATCTGATTAAAATTGCATCTTTAAAACTTGTTGCATTCAAGTGAAAATCGGGGGGGGGGAAGGAAAACTGATGGGTACATTTCTGGCCAAGATGAAGAAAGTCAGGGGACCTCTTCCCCTGACAGACACAAGCTATGTAGCTTGATAAAGCAGTGTTTTAGCTCTACAGAATAAAATAAACAAGCAACACCTTTTCAGGTCATAGTAGAAAGCATTAACTGAATTATTGGTGTTTACCCTATGGAATACATTTTAATAGCAAAATTCTGACCCTCAAAACTTGCCCAAAACCATAAAAATTCCCCCAAATATCAGAAGTACATCTGTCTCCGGAAATTCTACCATGTGGACATGGCCAGAGCAGTGCCTCTGACACAGAATCAGCTGGCTGCCCATTTTAGGTATTTGTCTGACTCTTCTCAAGAGAAAATTGAAAAATTCACTGTTTTCTCCCCTCTAGTCAGTCCTGAAGAAGTCTTTTCACATGCAAACAGATGTGTCACTAGGGAAAAGAACAGTTTGTCTGATGTCATACGGAGGTTACATCTCTACTGCTTCGCCTCACCATTCCCCAAAGCTGCTGTAGCGATGGACTGGCTCCAGTTTGGGCAGCCTGTCTTGGCCCAAAACAGAACTGGAAGGTGTGTAGGGATATCTTTGAGGTGGCTTTCAGGCATTCATGAAACACAGCAGAAGGGGCAGCTCTTGCAGTCCATCACTGTCCCAGGGGCGCTGGCTGCGTCTTTGAGGAGACACTTCCACCAGCCCAGCACTTCAGCCTCCACTGCCCCAAATACATCACCTCAAGTATCCTCTAGTGCATTTACTGATCCCTACTCTCCACCAGCATCTGCAATGAACTGTAAAACACGCACTGCCAAGCTGATACAAGTGACCCAAAACTGGCTGCAAAAAGGACTACAGTTTCTGACAGCGTTTGAACGAAATCCAAATCACAGCTGCCTGCCTGATGCTGGTGACACATTCATTCTTGCCTTAAGGTGTCATGATCAGTTACGAAGCTTATGCATATTCATATTTTGCTAAACTACTGGTAAAAGTGCATTTTTCTCCAGTGCCAGTAGAAGAGTTCTAAAAATTATTCTTATTCAAGCCCAGTTGACTTGAGGAGCTATTTCATAAACAACAACAAAGAAATTTTTATTTAAAATCACTTTATTTTCCCAACAGGATTTTTAAAGAAATATTTTTATAAATTAGTGAAAATCAATTAACTATATACCTGCCAAACTGACAAAAGATGTCAGATATCATCTGTGGTCATATATATGAGTGTAACATAATCATTCCAAGAGTTCCAAGCATATCTAGAAAAACAGTAAGAAGTCAAAGCCAGCATTTCCAATGTGCCATTAAATACCCATCAAAAGTTTAGTCTGAGGCAAGATGAATCCTCCCCCTCATATCAGAAGGCATGCAAATCACTGATGTTTTTTTGAAGAGCCATTTCAACATTTAGTATGTGAAGAAATCAGCTTTAAACCTACCAAATTATGATGCTGTCAGTCATAAAAGCTCTCTTTGAGCTGTATAATAATTTTGAAATAATCTTATTTGGAAAAGACTGGTCATTAAATGGAAAATAAATGACAGAGCTGCATATAGCACATGCCAAAGCTGGTATTTGCACATTATTTTTGTTTTATGGTTTGGTTGACAGGAAGCAAATTAATTATGGGGAAAAAAAACCCTAAAACATAAAATGAAAAAATACTAATGCTAATGAAACACTTTTCCAGTGCATTTTTTACCCTTGGTCAAGACAACAGGATGTGAGCAAGCTGAATAAAGGAAGCAAACTCATACTTTTCTGATTAACACAAGTCACTGACATCTTGCCCAACATGCAAGAGTAATTTGCATCTGAAGCGTTACTCACAGGCAATGATGCTCTGACTAACTAGAGAGACCTGGAGATACAGACACCGTATCAGGGACCACAGGGAGGTCACTCTGGCTTCACTTAAATTTCACCCACATATTAAGAGGAAAACAAACCAGGAAGAAAATCTTCATAAAAACAAAGAAAAACTCCCAAAATTTCACCAAAATATGTCTTCCTGTACATATAAAGAGCACCTGGAAAAACCAGTCCTAACAAACCACAAACACAAGCTCTCCCTGATGCCTCCCAGCAGGGCATTATCGCTGTCTTGGGGTGATTCTGTGACAATCCTGTATTCCCCATCTCCTGATTGAAGTTTTTTTTGTACCTTTAAACTGCAGCCAGGAGGACTCTTCAAAGCGGCTCATTGACCTTGCAGCCGGAATGTTTACAGATTTTTACCTGGCTTGAGACTTTTTTTTTCTCTGCTAGTAGTGGAGGAGGGAGGGGTTTTTTTTTTTGCTCTTAACCTTTCAGTTTTTGCTTGGAGAGGGACTGAGATCTGCC
>VZRX01014902.1:1344-13369 GCA_013398075.1 Notiomystis cincta
GGACTCTCACAACCCGAAAGGGGGGGGGGGGGGGGAGGGACATGGACAGACCAGCAAAAAGTAATAATTCATTTTGTTTTTAAAAATCACATGTGCATTTGAGGGAGAGGTTTACTTGCACCTGCCAAACATCATGCTCACTTCTAATTCAGAAAGCTTAAATGATCACTTCACAAGGAAATGTACAGGAAACAGTTATTCTTTAATCTCTCTATTAACCCAGCACATAACAATCAAATTTAAAGTGCTGCAAGGCCACTGTGCAGCCTCATGCATGGCAGGACCAAGTTTCCCTCCTCGAATTTCCTTGTATTTCCTTTGTTCTCCTATTCTCCCATTAGCAAACTGATAACTAGCCCTCCTGCTGTTCTAAGACTGATTTTTTCAAGCATTTTTAATATCCACCACCCAAAACTGCCATAAAAACCTACTCATGAATGCTGTTTCCTACCTAATCAAAGGAGGTTCCAACTGTAATGATTAATGACATGTTTGTTGCCTTAAACAGCTTTGATATTTCAATATTAATAATTTTTTTTTTTTAAGATGACAGGTTTCCTGCCACCCTGAGTTTTACCCATGATGAACTCACATGGTTTAAAGCTACAGTATAAAGACCTGACAGCCTTGCATTTATTTTATTTTACACACCCCATAATATGATTCTTAATAACATTGCTCTCATTTTATGGAATGTTTTGGGAAGGTATCGGTGTCAAAACACCCCGTGGCCATATTGAAGATCTGGCCGGCTGATGTTTATCTCTGGAAAACAAAGAACAGGACAAAGGCATAGCACTGAGAGAGAAATTTTCTGAATTTTGTATTTCATCTTGAAATTTTAGTAGAAAAGACACTGTAACACACAACCTTTTTTCAAATAAACGGCATACAGATGATGGAATGACTTTCTGTGTTCTGAGACATAATTACCTGCTGTATGAGAATTAATGTAAGCTTTGTATACTCCAGCAATAAAACAACCTGTATTCAAGCTTGCCCAGCTGTCTAGAAACTCTACTGATTCCACTGTAAAAGCAGGTGTAGTCAATCATTCCTGTCACAACACTGGTACATTACTGGCTGTTGGCAAGTGGGTCAGCTTGTCACTGGAAAAGCACTTCTCAGCTGCTCTGTTTCCTTCCATCCCAGTTGGCACATGAAACAACTCTGTTACAGCTGCTGAATTTCAAAAGGCATCCATCTGTTTAACTTCCTAAAATTACTTTAAAGAGTGGGATACAACAAACACATCTGCTACCTCGGTGTCTTGGGTTGCATTGTATTCTAACACCATCTTCATGAGCTGTTGGAACCAGGTGGGGTGGTGTTCCTTGTCTCCTCCCTCTGGACTATCTTCTGTTAATGGGCCGGCTATTGAAGCCAGGTGGGGCAGGGTTCTTTATCTCTCCCATGACCCATCCTCCCTTTAGGGGATATCTTCTGTTAATGGGCCATCGAGTCTCACACATTATCCCATTGTGAGATGCTCCGCCCAGGGGGAGGAACCAAGCATTCCATCGTGGATATAAGCTGAACTTTCCAACACCACGAGGAGCCTTTACCTGCTGGATTCCCAGAGAAGAGCTACTACTGGATCTTCCGGTGGAGACCAGACCTTGTCTTCAGGATCACCACTTTCAACAAGACCACTTTTGTCTGGACTGGCACCAACACCCTGACTGACAGGGTGCCAGGTTGTATTCTGACTCTGTCAGTGGTTTCTTTTTCATACTATTTCATTTATTTATTTTCTTTTTTTCTATTAGATTGTATTTCTGACTTAGAGTCTCCCAGTGGTTTGTTTTCAAACGAGCACACTCGGCATATTAAAAAAGATCATCTGGAAATTAACTGGGAAATTATAAATTTTTTCAGATAGGGATCCACAGTGAAGTTCCAATACATGTGCAACATCTGTTCCACCTTCAATTATAGCTCAAAGCTTTCCATCTCTGGCTTTCTGAAGAATCAAGGCAAACTTCAGTTGTAACTAGCTCCGTATCTCCTTATCTCTTAGCTAGAGTTTGTTCAGGAACACATCACTAGGCATCCATCTGTTCAATTTTGTCACTCCTGAAAGGCTCGACTGGATAAAGCCTTGAGCACTGTGGTTCG
The DNA here is from genome assembly GCA_013398075.1 of Notiomystis cincta. Classification (NCBI taxonomy): domain Eukaryota; kingdom Metazoa; phylum Chordata; class Aves; order Passeriformes; family Notiomystidae; genus Notiomystis; species Notiomystis cincta. Next base: position 3,463 of record VZRX01014902.1, read on the forward strand.
ATGTGGACCCTGCTTTGATTAGGTTAGACTGAAGACCTCCTGAAGGCCCTTTCAATCTGAATTAGCCCAACTACTTCCAAATAAAATAAAAGAGAAAAAAAAAAAATTCTATTCATATCTACTGGAAGAACCCAAATTGGAAATCACAAGAAAATGCTTAGGCAGGAGGGCCAGCAGAAGATACCAGTGGAATCAGATTTTAGGAAGAAAATGTTAGCGCATGTTTAAGTGTGATCTTCCTTTCAGTTCTTCTCTCACATCTCTCGCAAACACAAATGTGTTATCACTTTGAATTATGTGAACAGATGCTTACATCTAGGATTTGCAATTTACATTAACCTAGCCTGCAATAACAGCAATTTCAACACAAAATGCAAACCACAATGCATGTTTTCACCTTAAGGCACAACATATGTGTAACCTGCAGCACCAGGGCATCTCAGTAAGTTCCTTGGCTACCTGCTGCATTCTCAGCAGACTCTTCAAGCATCCCAATTTCACCTGCAGACCATAGGCAGAGCTGGTGTAACCTAACCCAGAAGAGATGTGCATCTTCTGCAGGTCTGTGGGCACCAGAAAGGCTGTCAGGAACGCACTGTGCCATGAGAGATCCTGCACGAGGAGCTGCCATATCCAGTGGGGAGGTGAGAGGAATATAAAAAGGACACAGAAGAAAAGCAGCCCTGGGGAATATGTTAACACCAAACTGGGAACCAGGAGAGGTGCTCTGGCTAAGTGCTTGTGAACTACAGGCTGAGGCAGACCTTCAGTAACAGGAATTAATATTTGATATTCAATATTAGAGCAAAACCTCTGAAGCGCAGCACTTTGCAGCAGTGCTAACGCTGTTCTGCATGTACACAAAGGAGAAACCGATTCTTCTGTACTGTAAACAGCTTGTGCAATTAACAGCAGTTAGCTGTTCCTTTTTCCAATTACAGATTCAGGAAAAAAGGGCATATTAAGTTACCTCATGCAATTCTGGACCCTCTACTGTTAGAAGTGCAATTTGAAGATGCGCTGCTACTGCTAATTATCAAAATTAAAACCTGAAATAGCAATGTTCACTTTTAAAAGTGAGATGATTTCCTATTGCAGGCATAACTTTCCACTGCTCTCCCCTGCCAACAGTTACCACTTTTGTCTGAGATTTCTGGACTGAAACTGAACACAGAAATGCCATCATCCAGAAAACCTTCAACAGATTTTGGGTCACCATTTTGGGTCTTTCAAAACAAAACCATTTATTTACCCTTGGCTCATTATCTTTTAGTCTCTCTCTGCACAGACACAAAATAGTTGTGTTTCTATTTTGTCTCTTCTTTGACATTTTGAGACAGCTGCAGCCATTTCCAAAATCATCATCATGTCTCCACCGTGATGATAGGAAAAAAATTTCTCCTGGACACTCCTGTTGCACCGTTAATAGAACTATAAAAAAAAAATTACAGCTATGTATGCACACGTAGTGTGAGCTGAACAAAAATGTGGTGATGTCTAATTTGACCTGAGAAAATCAGAACAGCACTTCAACATGAACAGGAAAAGTTCAACACTATTTTCAGCACACCATCACCAATTCCAATCTCTCTTACCCTGTGCTGAACAAGCGTTTCCAATTCAAAGGAGTAATTAGCATTCCATAAAAAAATCAGAGCACTTGCAAATACCAAAGCTTTATCTTGGCATTAGCAAACATCAATGAGAATTCATCACTGTAAGCCTACCACAAGCACTTGCTGCCCAAACACACTGGGAGTGCTGGGACAGGCAGGACTGTGCCTACCACCACCCATGTTGATCACAGAAAGTTCAAACTTCATTAGGAAATAATTAAATAGCACATATCATTATTCTAAACATCATTATCACCTTTTTAAAGCCCACTGAGAGACTCCTCACTCCAATGCCTCATTCTGAGCTGCTGATCATTTTGTCCAACTTTAACACTCTGGTAAGACGCACACGGTACCAGTGCTCACCTCAGGCTGGAAAGTTTGGAATGCTTTGGCCAAAATGCCAGAACCATGGTAGAACCACACATTATCATTCAGCCATGTCCAAAAGCACCAGTGATCTTTGCTTCAACAGCTCAGGCACCCCAGAGCTTTGAACAAGGAATTCTTGATTGGCCAAAGTAGTTACGTTTGTGCCAGAATAAAGTTTAATATATTTTTTTCTGAAAACACACACAACACAGCCGATTTTAAAATCACTTCATTTTACACATGCTCCATAAGAATGCTTAAATTCAGCAGTTGAGGTCCACTGAGTCTGTGCTCCTGAGCACTACACTAGTCCCACAAGTGAGGGACCAGGCCCACAGCTGAACTGAGCACTTCCCAGTCCAGGGGAACCAAAAGAAACAAAGGGAGGATTCTAAGCAGCAGGGAAGATAAGGCTCAAAGAGAAAACCTGTATGTGGGGCTGAGAGCATGGACTATGGAAGGACATGGAGATGGAAACTGGTTCTAAAGAGGAAGGTGTGAGGAGCAGAGCCAATGATGGGAACAGGACTGGGATGAACACTCAGATATTAAGAGAGAGAGCATTAGGACATGGAAGCTCTGAACCTGCAAAACACTACACAGTGTATGTGCCAAAATCAGGTTCACATTGCATGAAGTTAATAAAATACTAATTGTAACTTTCCCAGTGTTCCTGGCCCATATTTACGTAACAGAGATTACAGCATCCCCATAACCCACCAAACATCATCCAGAGATCAGGTGAAGGCACATTACTGCCCATACAATATTTAGATATTAAACGGATCAGCACTATGCACTGGGAAGCACACACCAGGAAAAATCTATGAGGGTAGGAAAATACAAATTTTTTTCATTAGGGAGGAATTTAGTTAAGTAGAGTGAATAAAGCTGAGAGTCTCACATCCTGTTCTTTCTTAATTAAACATACTATTAAATAACTGGTGCCTAACTCGCATGCGCTATAAGGCCAGCATTGGAATAAACAGTGTATGATCATGCCCTTAAAAATTGTATCATCATGACAAATAGGCTTTATGTCACAAAATGTAAAAAGCAGGTATCTGGGACACACTGTATTTGGCATTTCCTAAACTTTGGAAACTTTAGTATTTCAGCGACCCTAATATTCTTTTAACAGTTCATTTGTTCCACAAGTTTGATATTGTTTCCCAGTGTATATTGGATGGTATATCAAATAACTTCAGACTCTTGCCCAGATTTACAGTGACTATTTGCAACTTGGAAATCAGCAGATCTGCACACAGCCCAAGCACCCTATCCCAGTGCTCCGCGCAAACACCCCTGTAGCCTGCCCTAACCCTTTCAGCATAGATGGGATAACAAAATATCCTGAGCTCGAATGGACTCACAAGGAGCACTGAAGTTCAACATCCCACCACAGGCACAGCAGCAACTGCAAGGTCATATCTGCACAGTGATGCTGGGATGAGTCCCACACAACTCTCTCTCTCCATGGAAGGAGCAGGCACAAGACCAACTCTGCCAGCCATAATCTGAAGAGAGCGAGAACATATTATCAGTGCGGGCAGGATCACTCCTCAGTGCTGCAGAGGTAGCAGCTGCACCAGGCACGCTCCAGTGCCCATCACACTCTTCCACACAGCTTCCCTCCCTCAGCTGACAGCCAGGCCTTTTCTGCACACACATACAATGTCACCTGCAAATGGGTCACCATGCCTCTGACCCAGTCCCCACAGCAGCTAGGCCCACTCCATGTGACAGCCTGGCACCCTGTCAGCCAGGCTTGGCAGGCGAGGCTGGCATGGGCTCCCTGGATAGCGAGCAGGCAGGGGGGACAAATAGCAGATGGCTTTTCCTATCTCCACAACAATCAACAATTCAATCACAGCGGTTGTGATGACACTGACATGCTCCATGCCATCTCCAGTGCCTTGCTGCAAGGTGAGCAAGCTGCTCGTTCCCAAGGGCAGCCCTTGTGACTGGCCAGGAAGTGTTTGAAGGGTCTGTAGTCAGGACATGAGACACACTTACTCAACTTAAACTTCCTAACAGCAGAGCACAGCAGATCTAACCAGTTCAGACAAAAAAGAAAAGCACTTGTACTGCAGGAGAGTTGTGACCCTGGAAATCAAGGATATGGGATGAGCGCCCAGTGCCACTGCCGAGCTCCCCTGCAAATGTAGGTGAGCTGGCTTGACAGCTTGGCAAACACCTCAAATCAGGCTGCCCAAAACAGAAACAAGTAAAATTAGTCGCTGCTTTGGAAATGTATTTCTTTGTTTTCTTTTTATGAACTGTAAAACTGGATAAAAATGTATGCACACTGTCCAGGGCAATGTGATAGCTCTGTTAACAGATACTGAGATGTTACCAGTTAGAGATTTCATTTAAGCATGGGAGTATTCTCCACTATGTAATTAAAGCTAATCTACATTTGTGTTACCCAAAGCCAGGTTCCTCTGCACTAAAGGGGATGTAGGGATGCCATAGCTGATATGTGGGCAAATCCAAAAGGAAGGCAAAGGCAGCAACTATACAGAACAAAGACTATTTTCTGCGTTGCCTTTTCCCAGATTTGTTTGAAATTAGGAAACAAACAAAAAAAATTTAAGTTGGTTCTGTTTTGATAAGTTGGTCAGAGCATGGTGTTCTTAACACCAAGGTTCTGGGTTCAATCCCTGTATGGGCCATTTACTTAATAATTAGGCTCAATGATCTTTGTGAGTCCCTTCCAACTCAGAATGTTTTGTGAATCTGTGTTTTCAGGTCCTTAGCAAGACAAAACTAAAAACCTCAGTGCACAACAGTTGATTTTATATTTCCTGAAGGGTACAGCTAACATCAGTTCTCCAGGCTAGTCTACAAACTTGGGCTCTTTGACATATCCTAGGGACTTAGACACATGGATTCAGCAGCAGCTAAAGAAAACAGCTGTAATTATTCCCAAACCTGTATAAATCACAACAGGGGAGCAGTTGGAGGTGGGGATAGAGAAACAAAGTTTGACAAATGGAAAAGACAAAACCACTGGAAAGAACCTTTGGGATGTGTAAGCAAGCTAATGATGAGAAGAAATTAAATAAAGTATAATAAATAGGTTCTATATAAAAATATCTGTAAAGCAATCTAAAATAACAGCTTTCTCTTTTGATGTTACTATCTGTTTTGAGTTCATCTTTATGGCACTACCAAGCACCAAACAAATGAGATGAAAAGTGGGGAGGGTTATGTAGATAACATTGTTAGGGAAGGAAGAAATAAAGGAAGGCACTGTTTATCTTTCCTTTTACTCTCAGTATTTTGATTCCCTGTCCCATAAACAGGAGGGTGAGGGAACTCTAGAGCTGTTTGTGACTTTGTAAGCTTAGTTCTGTTCCCTTGTTCCAAAAATTCCACAAAACGTTCCTCCTTTTCTCCATATTACGCTTTACCACCTAGAGCCAGAGCACAAAGGACAGCAGTTTCCAACATGCGTGTGCACAGGCACAAACCTTTGTGTGGCAGAGCTGTGCTGGGAGCAGACAATGACAGCAAATAAAAGGCAGCTCTGGATATAACAATGTGGAAACAAATCCAATTGCTAAGGACACCAGCTGAAAACAGCTCTCAGAAACAAAGAACCAGCCACATTAGAGCAATCTTTCATACTTGTATAAAATAAGTAATTGAGTCACGGACAGGGTAAAGCCAGGTAGCACAAAAAAAATCACAAGTCAAAGCTGGAAACTGTCCCAATGGTCCCATATTTCAGCTCCCTCTCTGCTATTCTTCCCACTCTGCGTTTAAGCACAGCATTAAAGCTCATTATTAGTCTGTAATCAAGACCATTAGAGCTCTCGAATTCAACCTGAAGACTCATTGGGCAGAACCTGGCAAGGCAGCAGTAACAATCCCCTCTGAGTAATCAGAGTATTGCTCCACACCATGCTGATAGAAAATGATCCCTTTGTGCCCAGGGGCCTTCGAGAGGGCTCACTTGAGACAAAGTGTTATCTTACACACTATAAATACGTGAAAATAAGATTAGAGGTAGCTGTTGTGACAGGAATTTGCCATGTCAATACACCCCCTCACACGCTGCCCAGATTTTTAGCTCACTAGTGACTCAGAAGCAAGAGTGGCATTGCTAATCCCCCCAGTTCTCTGCATTTTCTTTCCACTTCCACTATCCAAGGGCTGCCCTCACCCTCACCTGACTTCACTTTGGCTATCAAAGATGGACTCAAGCACCCTGCTACTATTTGGGAACTATGCAGAACAGGACAGCTTCTTTATTGTCCTACCTTGGCCCTGTGACAACACGGCAAATGTTAATCAGGAGCAATGTGAACATTACAGAAGTCTCTTACAAAAGTAGACATTTGAAGCATTTCCACTGAAAACTAAATACAGTCACTTATCAATTTTAACTCCTGCCATATTATTACATATTAAAAAAAAATCCTCAGCGTTCTGTCAGATAATTGTCTGCATTCATTACTTCCAGTAAGAAAGAAGCTACTGAGTGGGAGAAAAATAACCGTATTTATATATCACTCCAGGTTGCATAGTTTGAGTTATTTCCCACATAACCCAGTGGTTATTTCTTTTTATACTGTGTGTAGTTGTTTTTGCTAAAAATGAAGATCCAAAACTGGTGACAACTATCATGTAGCTGCTACAATATGCAAGAGATGCATAAGGACACACTGCAAAATGTGATTACTGGCCATAAAGCTATTATTGATGGGCAAAGTATGGTCTACTTATTTCCTAAAGAAAAACAGAAAACACTGGCATGTCAGCTCACCTCACAGTCAAAATTTGGCTGGACACTCTCAAGAACTAAGGGTAATGCATTTCCCGTGGGATAAAGTATTTTAAAATACAAGTAATGGGAGACAACATCTTTGGGTAGTAAGTTCCAGATTTGAATGAGGATGTGCAGAAAACCTAAAGCAAGACCTTTGTGCTTCCATTAGTTTTTTAAGCTCAGTTTCTGGAAGCACTTCTCAAGGATGATTCAGTATTTGTAAAGTAATTGTTCTTCTCTGAAATATCCTTCAGGAGATACAGCAAGCACTGAGTGATGGTGTGACAGAAGTCTTACATCCTTTGTACCTGTTATGAAAGGGTTGACTTTTGCTGAGATTCCTGAATTATGGGGTCCAGAGAGGTCTGGCTGCTACCACCCTGGAGCAGCATCAATTAGCCAAAAGCCATGGTGGGAGGGACAGAGGGAGCAATGACACAAGCAGACTGCACTGCCTGTGTCCCTCCCTGCCACCTGTGCAGAGCAGGGGAGGAAGTATGCACCCTCCCAGGGCACAACCCTGGCACCATGCACAACACTCCCACACACACTCCCAGATGGCCTCCACACAACCCTACCAACATAAATTATTTTAGGATTTTAGCAATTTAGCCACAGAGCCCAGATTTTTGTCTTGCAGTCAGGAGTGCATCTCTCTTTTTTTAAAAACCAGGAAAAAAACCTTGAACAGATGTCCTGCCAAAGTAAAAATAATCATAATAAAGTAATCCTGTTTCTACAGCAAGTCACCTAGCATTCAAAATACCGCCCATAAGTTTGTTCTGCTGACAGGTCTGTGTTTGCACTTGCTGCTTTTCCTTGTCCTGAGTTTGGCAGGAAACAAAAGCAGGAATGGAAATCCCACAACAGCAGACATGTAGCTCAAATTAAGGGGAACAAGAGAAGAACAGTGCAACAAAAGGCACATGCAATGTCATCCCAATTTTTATTGCTGCCTACAATATAGAAGATGGCACTGGCACTCCAGTAATTCAGTGGAGGGGAAAAGGTAGCTACAGAGCTTTGGCACAGTTTAGTGATGAGTTCTCTTAAGCTCAAGAACCTGTAATTCAGGTTCTTTCAGAAATACTTTTTTTTCCTACTCATAAATACACTTTCTTTTCAAGACATTGATATTAGAGCACATCATCATATCTACCCTGCAAATCTATGTATTGAGGATCTCGTTTTGCTTTAAACCTACTGAAGTGAGGCAAGGAACATGGTGAGTTACAGAAGAGAATTCTCTCAATTTCTCTCCTTCCTGGAAAGAGAAGATTGGGCTAAAAGTTTATTCAGATAAATTGAACTATGTTAAGAGAGAGGGACCAGACCTTAGTGAGCCTTCAGGTAACCACTTGCATTTAAATGCCTGCAGCAGTAAGCTCCTGGCAACATAAACATTAAACAGACATTTCTGAAGCCTAGAACAGGAAGACAAGGGCTTTTATGCTTGCCTGCTTGCTTTTAATAGTGGATATACAGTCCTTATATTAAATAACTTAAAATTTTCTCATTGAAGTCTTGAAAGTTGTTATTGAAAATTCAGTAATGATCTGCACTATCCATCTCATCCCACGATGCTGACTCAGAGGCAGGACTGACAAAGTTATCAGGACCAGCTGTGTGCCCCATTCCTAATGCACATGTGATTCCAGGCCTTGACCTGCTGCAGTTCAGAGAGAGCCATGCACAGGCAAAGGAAACATCTGTGCTGCCCTAAACCAAAACAGCCCATCTGAACTGCAGTGGCCCAGCATCTCCTGATTCACCTCAGCCACCTCACCAAAAATCAGGCCTGGAGTCATGACCCTGTGCTGCTCCCAGCATAAGTCACCCTGTGACTCACAATTCTCTGTTAGCTGATGCTTCCTGCCATCTGCCAAAATGTAACCTGCTGTTTGACAAGACTGTCAGGTCACCCTGATAGTCACTGGAACAGCTGAATCACCTTTTTCCAGCACTGGCTGCTGTCACTGTCCCAGGCCTGGCTCTGATCTTGCCCTGATGTCTCACCACATTGGCCTGTGCAGAGCTGCTATCGAAGTTCCTGGAACCCAGTAAGACTGCATTACTGAGGGATGGCTTTAGGAGAAAGGGTGTGAGCAGAGCTTTATGGGCAAAATGAGCAGTCCACCAGACTCCAGAGAAAAGTCAACAGAGAGCCAAACTTTACCTTGAGCACAGATGCTTCTCCAAGCCTGTTAAAAGCAAATTCTTTCCAATGGCTCTGTTAACTTTAATAATTAAACCCCTAGGTCAGGCTTTTGAGAAGGAGGCAAGTCCCAGTTCTCATGCTATCTCAGCAGTCCCATGGTACAGAGAAACAAGGAGCAAAAATAAATGTGAGTGATAGATTCACATCTGAGGATGACATCTAGCTATAACATCAAGTAAGTGCAGGATCAACATGACTGAGAGGCATCAAAGGAGATGAGCTATTGTGCAGGACCAATTCTTCTCTCTCTCAAAGGCAAAAAGTATTTTTTAAAAGGCTCGAGAACCAAAGGACAAGAAAAATTCAGGCTATAACCTTTTTTTAAAAAAGACTATGCTTTTAAACTGGACGTTATGCTAAGGAGTAGCCTTGTGACACTGAAAGGACTAAAAATGGCACAAGTGATAACACACAGAACTCTCTTTTCTATATTCAGCTCAGCCCCAGAGTTCTGTATACCAGATCACTCAGGTTTGTGTTCTCCCACCTCCAGGCCCTTGGCTCCTTAATCTCCAGATAAATCTCTGATCCTCATGCCATGCTGTCAGGAACGAGTAGCACAAGGCTGGGCTAATGTTTCTTTTCCTTTCTAGCCAGCAATAATACAAATCACACCTTTACAGCTTTTCCATCACTGCTTGCCCATTTATTTCTCAATGCACTTTACCAAGGCTTGCCCGAAATTTCACTTCCTGGCAGAAATGAATAGTGAAGTGAATCAAGTATCAGGCTGAGAATATTGTAAAGAAATGTTTCAATACCAGTAGTTTTTGTGAAGTAAATAAAACATTAGGCTGTGAATACAGCAAGGAAATATTTCAATACCACTAATTTCTGCATTCAAGCTGAAAAAAAAAAAAGGATGGAAACCACTTATTGCCTGAGTTTTGCAAAAAAGTGGGGCTTTCTCCTCCCCCAACCAAA
>VZRX01014902.1:13430-31708 GCA_013398075.1 Notiomystis cincta
AAAAAAAAAAAAGGATGGAAACCACTTATTGCCTGAGTTTTGCAAAAAAGTGTGGCTTCTCTCTACCACCAGCAGAGTAAACCATGTATTTTGGGAACAGTCAGCTATTTCCATTGCTCTCAGGTGGTATCTTCCATGCCATTACTCAACCTCTGCTGAGATGTTTGCTGACCTTGAATCCTGTTTAAAGCAGTTGCTCTGTCAGTCAGTTACTGTCATCAACATGGCACAGCAGAACCACCAGTTTTTGCAAGCTTTCTCTTTCCTCTCTGACAGCCATGAGAGCCAAGCCTGGAGCACGCCCGTTCCAGGGGAAGAACAATGTGCTGGTTCCCTGGTTCCTGCAACTCAGCAGAGGATGATTTTTAAACAAAAAAAACCCACAACAACCAAAAAAACCCCCAAACAAACCAACACAAAAACCCGAACCAAAACAAACAAACAATCAAAAATCTATGCCATTACAAATGGCCATTTGGGGGTATAAGGTGGAGTTGGGCACATCTTGCCCTAACAAGAGCAACATACACATTCTGTGGAGAATACCCATAAGAGAGATGGGAGTCTGGCCAAATACAGGGAGGGCCTTTGCTAAGATGACAGGATGAGGTGCTTAAGTGTATGTATTTGAAGATGAGAAGGCTACAGGGGGGATCTTCTTGTGCTCTGTAAGTACCTTAAGGGGGATCACAAGGATCTGGTGGATGGATAAATTTGAACTAAGCAGCAACAGAACAACATGTGGACAATCCCAGGCTTTAAAATAGAAGTAATTTATATTAAACAAAACCATGGTGGTTTAGCCAAGGTGGGCTGCTATCTAGACATGTGGGATTTTTTTAGCCCAGGAGACTTCTGCAACATATAAATAATGTAACTGGCAAGAAAATAAAAACAGATTGCTTGGGTAGCAGTGATATCTATGGATATGTATGGGATTAGCTGCTCAAACACAACAGTTTTGCTCACGCATACAGGGTTTATGTTTAGCATCAGTAAGGAATATCCTTTTCTCAGGTTACTACATGAAGTTGGAGAGTTTGTGGTGGAAAAAAATGAATATAGCCTTATTAAACAGATGATGTGGAATATTTTTCTAGCAACCAATTGTACAGAATAATTTCTAACACACAGACAGAAATATCAAAGACACACTTACTGTATCATCCTTAAATGATAGAATAGGAGAGCAAGAAGTTAAAGTGTCTCTCACCTGCCTGTCAAAGTCTAAACCTCAGGGACACACAGACCCCATCACACATTGCCTGCTCGCTCACAGAGGGCCACTTTCCCCTCTGCCAACGCTGAATACTGTAGCATGATCAAAACACCCCAATCCCTCTTTAACTGTACCCTGCAGATGTTCTTAACACACTTTTACTGAGTTCTCAATGTCCAGCCTGTGTTGAGAAGTAAAAGTAGAAAAAAATCTTTCAGCCCATCATAAGGGCTAATGGTTTTAAACTAAAAGGGGGCTGATTTAGATTAGATATGAAGAAGATGCTTTTTTGTGATGAAATGCTGGCACAGGTTTCCCAGAGAGGTGGTTGATGCCCCACCCCTAGAAACATTCAAGGCCAAGTTGGACGAGGCTCTGAGCAACCTGGTCTAGTTGAAGGTGTCCCTGCTCTTTGCAGGAGTTGGACTAGATGACCTCTAAAAGCCCCTTCCAACCCAAATCTGTTATTTTTCCCTCTCAAAACCCACAATAGGCTGAAAATACTATGTGCCATGTGCAGAGTGACTTACTGGAATCCCTTCTGAAGGAAAAGTCTTGCCAGTGGCCAAAAGCTGCTGTTTAATTTTTATTGGACTAGGAGTTTTATGTCCCCTCCCTGCATCCGTTGAGATGAAATTTGAATCTGCTGCTGCCGTTTCACCTCGGGTGCCTTGACTTTCTTGTACTAAACAGGAAGCCCCTGTCAATATAAAACTATTTGTACTGGCCTCACTAGCCTTTGCTGTGTCTAGATAATTCAGCCTGATGAGGGATTATTTCCTGTGTTCATAGCTGACAACACCCAAAGACATTCTGGGATTGTGTAGCGATAAGAACTGAACTATATTAAGCCTATAGCATGGAGCCGTTAATTTTAAATAGAGAGTAGAAGAGAGAATGGATACTGCTCCACTCCACATCCAAAAGTCACTAAGATTTGTGCTTGAGCCAGGAAATTAAAACAAAAACAGGCTTACTAGTTTAGGACTGACATCTTCACCAGGCCCACTGAGCTCCATAAACTTACCTATATGTTAAAATGCAAGAGGGTAGCAGAGGCAATGTGTGTGTGATTACAGAGTAATGAGAGCATGACTTTTGTCCTCAGTGGATGCAGCTGGACTAAAACTAATTCTATTCCTAATATGCAACAGCAAAGGTCAGTCCAAACAAAAGATAAGGATCAAATCTCTGGCAAAACTAACAGCAGCAGCTTCTTGGCAGTTTCACCCGCAGGGAGCTGCTGGAAGAAGCAGGCTTGTCACAGGAGTGACACAGGCTCTCTCATAGGCACCTGGTGAGTATGAGGTAAGGCCTTTGCTCCACCAAAGGCAGCTGAGTCCAGTGGATTTAATAAGAAATATTACACATTATACATAATACACATAATAATATCACAATTTCATTTCTTTCCCCATTTCAGAATAACGGCCAGTTATCCAGCATGTCGTGGGGACATTATGGATGACTGACTTGCTCACCAGCAACTAAATCAGGGCTTGAGCTGTTATGCTGCAGACTGTAGCATATTTATAGCCTTTGGGATGTAACAGTGAACCATCCTTCTATGGAGCAGAAATACCCACTGTGCTTGAAGAAGAAATATGGTCCTGTATAAACAAGTCTATGTATATTCCAGATGAAGGAAATGAACGGTAGCAATGCAGCACCTCCCACAACTCTAGCCAGTTGTCAGTCCAGCTAGGAAAACAACAGGATCAAAAGCAAGCCGTTTTTTCCTTGTGCATTCATGCATAGAAGATACTTTCTTATTGTAATTTGTTGCATTTTCAATATCATCATTAAGATATGCAGATTATTAAAGCCAAACCATATACTTCAGTTATTCCCCATCCACATAACTTCTTCACTGGTCTTTAAATGGCAGGTTTTGAACGCTGCCTGTCATTTCTAGCTGCACTGCTCTTCACTTCCACAAAGAAACAAATAGAGAGCTCTATGAGACATCTTCAGATCTATTTAGAAAAGAATGGGAGTCTGATGGCCCAGACTCCAGGCAAGCAGCTGGGCAGCTCTATTAAACATACACTGTTAACTTGAGGAGAACCTGACAGGTAATGAAACAGGAAAAGTGCGAGAGCCCTGGGAACACATGATTTCATCCCACCCTCCCATCAGCTGTTACTATGCAAAACTGGCACTAAAGCTAAAAAAGCACCATATAAGCTTAATTACTTCCCATATTTTTGATTGATGTGACTATTTCTTTCAAGCACACAAGACATTTTGTCTACTTTTTTTCTGCAGTTTCTACACATCAATTCTCTAGTTGTTGTTTCCAAGGCAATCCCACACTAGAATTTCAATGGTTTGAAAGAACTTACAGAGTTCAGTCATACAAGGCAGGTTGAGTTGGTCTATAATCCCACTGCTGAAGGACTTATGAGTGTGAAAAGCAAAAAAGTGAAAGTATCAAATAAAAAATATAGCATTACTCTTGTTGTACCTTCAAAGCATAACAATAGATGCCCAGGATGCTTGAAAGCTGTATTAGTTGAGAAGTTAGCTTGAGAAAAGATCACCTTGGATGGAACACAAATCTATCTAGGACACGGGGTGGACACGGAAGGAATGATTATCTGAAGAAGATATGATTATGCTGAAAGCCAAGACCAGCTAAAACACCCTTTGCCATCAAAGGGGAGAAACAGCTCTGCTACAGCGCACTGAGATCATCCAACGGTGTGTACCTAAAATAGTTCAGGTGAATCACATCCTAAAAATGCTTATTTCTGTTCTTTAACTATAAAAGGAACCCTAAGGCAGTTAGTTCAACTGCATATGTCTATGCTGCGAAGGTTTAAAGAAAGATTAATTCATTTCTCATTAAAAGCAATTCTATCCAGAATCACAGAAAGTTCCTTAAGTTATGCAGAGTGAGATACCTGAGGAAATTACTACCCTGAAACTGGAAATGTAGTCTTACATTCTTGATAATGAAAGTAGCTATCAGACCTCTTTGTCCATGTTTAAAGAAATTAAATTATCACAGTATTACTGTACCAAAAAGGCAATTACCAATATGTAAGAAATCAGTTGACTTGATTCTACTAAAGGAAAATTCCCACAGTGAAGTTACAATTTCCACTCTCTCAAAATAAATGACAGGAGTTTTAAAGGAGAAAACAAAACAATACTCTATACAGCTCTTGACTGCTTCTTCAAGATAAATTCAGTTGTTAATGCAAAACTGTGCACCTCACAATAAATACAGATAAAAGGGTAAGAAGTGAAGAGCACCTAACTATAAGTCCTTGGCTCTGCAGCAAGGTCAGTGAATGTGAAGAGAACATTGCTGCTGTTTACGCTGCATGTTTCAATCCAGTCTCCAGATTCCAAGCCTGGTAGGTCTCACAAGCATTAAATTTCCCAAGTAATAGCATAATTTAAAAATGCTACTAGGAAGAAAAATACACTTGACTGCACATCCTTGGTTAATTCCCAAAAATCCTGCTTCTCTCTATTACTTTTCGGATGCTGGAGCATGTTCCTGTAATTCAAAAGTAAACAATTAATCACGAAGTCTATTCAGGCAGAAATCAAACTGGAAGCATCCAAGGAGCACGCACTGGTCCGTCAGCTCCCCAGCAAACCCTCTGACTCATCGGGGGAGTCTCTGGGCCAACAGCCATCACATGCTTTCATTTTCACATAGGCACTGGACTCATCAGACTGCATGAGGGAAAAGCATCCAGCCTCTGCACATCAAAAGCAGGAACCTTGGAATGATGAACAGCCACTAGCAGCCTGCTGACAAGGCAGTCAGCCTACAGTCACCAAGTCAGGTTTACTAACCCAGCTCAGCTCAGCCCAGGGATCTGCTCAACCTCTGCCATCAAGCAAAGACTTTTGACTTCTAAGGGCCTGGCTCACCTCAAGCAGTTTGTCTGATGTTTTTCCTAACCTGCAGGGGGAAGGAAAGGGTGGAAGAGGCTTTCATGCCCTCAAAATTATAGACTGTGAACCAACCAGAATATCTTCTATGTTACCAGAGTTAAAAATGATGCTCCACACAGATGAACAGAAAATTGAGGTGCTCCCGTTTCAGAGTCTGACAGAGCAAAGACAGTGAGGATTTGGGGAGCCTCTGCCAAGTTCAGTCCTATCTCAGTCGCCATCCCATCAGACACAAAATCCCTACTCCTGGGAATTCCTAGGCAGCTGGCAAGAGAGCACACTGACACTAGGCAAGGAAACAGAGGTGAGATTTCCCTGACATTGTTTGCACAGGCTAAAAGCAATCAGCTCCTATTTCTATTTTGAGCTCTTCCAATCCCAGCTTGTCGTGGGCTGCTTGTAGAATCACTGCCAACAGCCCAAAATTGTGTGAGTCCGTCATGACAGATCATAATTTGGGACAAGGCGTGACAATGGCTGCTCTGCAAAGGGCCACAGGGGAAGCCCTGACTGCAACCCGGGGGTCAGGGGCAGTACCCAACACCTTCAATGCTGCGTTTTTAAGTACCAATGAATTTCCATCTTAAGCAGGAATTGCCCATTCACTTAAAGCTGCTTTCTGTTTCCCTGAGGACAAGGAAAAAACAGACCCTACCAGCTTTACCTCTGCTCATGAATCACATCCCAATCTTTCTAGTCTCCTTGACTACAGTAAATAAAACAGGGCAGGAATGGTTCGCCGGCCATTAAGTGCCTGAAATAAGGCAACAACTGCATTGCATCTGGGAAGTTTTATGGCAGGAAACATTGGGATGTGTGTTTCGTGCCCTGGGCTGTGGGATAAAGGGCATCAAGGGGTGCCCAAGGCTTCAAGATATATTGAGAGCAGGATGAAGAAGGCCAAGGAAAAGGGGTCCTTGGTGGATGTTGCCACAGCAACCCCAGGACCTGGTTAACAGGGAGTATGGACAATTGGCAGCACCATGGGTAAGTTAATTTACTTATCTGTACACACATAGCCTGCATGAGCACAAATCAATAATCCTTGTAGGTCCCTTCCAATTAAGAATACTATGTGAGTCTGTGACCAAAACACCAGGCCATCGCCCCCAAGCTGGACTCAATCTTTGTAGGTCCCTTCCAACTCAGGATACTCTAAATCTGAAGATGAGACTGATGGGCATGGTTACCTGGACTCCCACAACTGATGGTGAGCAAAGAAAACATGGCTTCTGAATTAACATCTCACCCCTGAAATCCCAAAGTAATTTTTGCTTACTGAATTAAGTAGCTCCTGCTGGAGACACTGCCTTGTGCAATGCTTCAATGTCATTTCAGTTGCAGGGTCTCATCAGCCGCTTAAACACACACCAAGAAGAGCCTCCAAAGTCTGAGGTGACAACCACCCCTTCCATCAAGAAATGATCATCTGAATCATTTTTCATATCATTGAAGGGGCGAAATACTGTGTTTCCTCCTGTTCAAAAGCTGAGTAGTTTATTCCTATTTCAAATAAATCCAAAAAGGCAAAGCATGTTTTTGCTGAACTCCTAGGTCTCGATGAACATGAACTGAAAGAAAGATAAAACCTACTGATGCATTCTCTTAACCATCCACATCAGCAAGTCTTCATACACAAACTAAATGGAGTATGTAAAGCCTCAGAGTGGGAAAACTGGATTGTAAAGGGATTTTGGAGGAAAACTAATTCCTAAGAGCAAGTTGCACACAACTTTCCTACACTGCCCTTGCATAATTAAGTCTGTATCCACAGAAAACTAGTACTGCATGAATGAAGCAACCTCTTGAGAAACAACTGTATGAAGACTAATAAACAGGACATGTCAAAATTATTGCCAGGAAATCTCTAAATCTTTGCCACATATTTTACAACATGTTTGCCTATGGTTGACCCCAGTGCAATATTTATAAAATACAACTGCCAGAGAGCTACAACACTTCCTTTCAGCAATCCCAAGGTGGCGTGCAAGCTGGGGTTTTTCAGCTCAGTGTTGAATCCTGGGACTTTGGAGCATGGACTCGACCCACAAGCAGTAGAAATATATTTTTAAAGCCTCCAGCAATAACAATTTCCTCCCCAGAACACTTGCAAGTTTTCAGGAATTAAGGCTGTCAAGGCTATGCTTTCATCAGTCTACAGCAAAGAGACTGACACAATAATTTTCAATATTAACTGATTCCTCTAATTTTTTTTAATATAGTTTAAATCTACACACTCTAGAAGCAACAGACCTCCATGGCAGCACACTGAGTTATTTGCTCTCAGCCAAGAATCTAACTATAAAGGACAACAATCCTGCTTAAATGTCACAGGGAACTATTTGTTACTGGAGCTCATTGTGAATGCACAGAAACACGGAAGTTAATTTTATCCTGAAAACTATTCCAGAATGCATGGAGCCTGACAGCCACTTTTGGCACCTGAGATGCTCAGAAGGAATGCCCTCCCTTAATAAAACAAGTGTTGCTCCTGGATCCCAGTGGGGTTTTTTCCCACATGAAAGCATTATGCATTCAGCAGAAGGAGCACCCTTTTATAGCTGCTGTGAACTAAATTAACAAAGGTCTCTTATGTAAACATAGGCTCCATCAAATAAATACTCCCAAACTGTTGCAGTGCAAGTATTATCTTCAATGAAAGAAATTGAAGTCCTTTCTTGCACTAGTAAAAGATAAAATGTTCTGGGATGTCATGCAGAGGGTTTGGAGGGATCGTGTATCCAGGTTACATGGATCTAAGTAAGGTTACTTTGTTTTAAAACCAAAAAAATTAAAGATTACCCAAAAGAAATACAAGTTTTATTAGGTTGGAACTCCCATGTTCCTACATGAAATGTTGAAAAATACTACTGCCTCAGCCACCCATAATCCCTATACTTCTTACAGTATAGCACTGACTCTTACAGATTCAGAGATTTTTTTAGAGGAGTGAGCATAATTTTGCCAACTGTAAAAGACCAGCTACAAAACCCAACTCAAAACTCTGCACTAAGAGCTCTGTAATAGAGCAGCTTACATCTGCTGGTCAGCTTAAGCACTATGACAGTGAGAGTGCCTCCCACAATAAATCTGTCCAATATTGGTTCACTCCTGACGAGGTAGGCAACTTTTAATTTCTCAGTAGGCCATCCAGTGTCAACACTTTACCTGGAAAGCATCTTTTCAAAAGTCTTATTCCAAAGACCAAGTCCTACTTTAACTGAGATTTTTCAAAATCCTGTGTTACAAACTCATTTTCCACACTGTACTGTGCATTTCTGGTGTTTGTTTGGAGATCATAAAGGCAACAGCTATAGCTATAATACCAACTATATAGTAGCTATGTAGACCTGATTCAGAAAACACAGTCTGAGGGACTGCATTCTCCCCAAGGCACCCTAACAAAGTCTACAGTGCTGAATTTTTTCAGAAATAATTATCTGGGTTATCAGAATGTCTTTTTTTTTTCTTTTCCTTGTGGATTTGACTGTCTGCGTTGTCACAGATTATGAGGAAATCATCACTCATCCTGTAAGTGAGAAAAATACCAGGTAAACAGACACTAATCCCCATTTCTCTCTCGGGGATTCACAATGCCACCCCTTCCTCTCTTCCTCTGCAGTTCACACATGCAGATTGAGGTGTCTTCCTGCACCTCTATTTCAGCCAGTGCATGCAACAGCTGAATTCGGTATCTTCCCAAAGTCCTTAAGATTGCCTGAATGGCAGTAACTGTATTTACACTGAGCCTGTTTCGACCAGCACCAAGTGTGAAATTTTGTCATCCGATTAAAACGTTCTTTTGCCACAGAATGAACAGCAGAGCAATTGAAAATGTTTCCTAGAGAGCAGAGACATCGTCTCAGCTGCAAAGTTTTCTCTCTCCATCCTCAGAGTCAGAGGCTGGAAGTGTTATCATGGAGCAACAGGGACTCCTAAACACATGGTGAGCCAGGTCATCCGAGGGTAAGTCTGTTTCAATTACTTTTTATTTTAAAACCTCAAAGCCCTTTGCTGTGCAGTGCTGTACTTTCTGACTTTGTCACAGGATAGCTGCTACAATTTCTAGGTCAGTAGGACTCCAGCATTGCCCTTAGGCTGTATTTCCACAAGGCTCAATAAAGTTAATGTGTCAGACACACCACAGTAAATAGCTCCTATTGTCTGTTGCTTTAGGGAGCCATTGGTTTCACATAAAAATATCACTACTTTTATTAACAGATATTGCTAGAGGTCTGGAAATGGTCATTCACAATCTGAAATGCATCTGCCTTGCTCAGACAATGAGAAAGTAAGAAATCAGTGACCCATGCTATGGCATCTGCTTGACACTGTCCTCACACACACAAGCCAGAATGACAGACCACTGCAGCAGCAGAGCTGGTGCATAACAAGGTGGAAACTCCAGCTCCTTCAACACACACTGTGTTCAGCCTCAGTGCTGAGTTTACAGCAGGAGATATGAAAAATACTGCATTTATGATATTGACTTATTTTTTCCCTTCTCTTCCTTTTAAATTAGATTAAACTAATGGGCAAAAGCCCTCATTATAGGTTTATATCTGATGCAACTCCCAGAGTAGCACTACACTCTTCCTCCCTAAAGAGAAGAAAAACACACATTGTGCAGCACTTAAGAGATGATTCCTTTGTTCATTGTTAGTATACTTTCAAAACTGGATGTCTCCTTTAGTTGCTTTGGGAATTTATCACAACCAGTGCGCAGGACCGGGCTTCAGTCAGTTTAGATTATCTTTAAGAATCTCCACAAAGCACAAATTCCCAAATCCCAAAGAAGAAAATCAGCATTCCATGTCTGTTGCTGAGACATCTGAAAATATTAAGATTGTTTCTCAAAAGCTAGGAGATTTTTCAAGGATTTCCCCTTAATTTCTTACTTCTCACCTGTATAAATCCAAAGATTTGAAAATACTGAAGAAGAACCTCTTCCTTTAGAATACGGAAATGTATTTGGAGATTAGGATCATTATGATCATCCAAATCACCAGAGACAATCTTGTCAGAGCTAGGTTTCAGGGAAAGCTCATCTCTTGATAGGCAGAGTCCAGGCAGTAATTTGAGCCAGGGTTGATTTTAGTCAGGCTTCTGTTTGAAAACATCCAAATTATTAATTACCTCATGTACAAAGAGTGACAAGAAAACTCACTAATACATGAGGTCTGTCAGAGATTTTTCAGTAGGAGACTAAGTAACATCTCACCAGGGAGGAAATCCTCGTGGTTTTAACATTTATTTTACTTTCTGATTAGAAAGAATAAGCAAAGACATTCTCATGGTACCTTAGTCCTATAGAACTGGTACATCAGATTTTAGAGAAGGAATTCTAGCAATCGTGTGGTTTCCTTTCCCTTTTCTTGGCTCTCCATTAGCTCTTGCAAATTCCCAAAGTTATACAGGACCACTTCCAGAATGAAGTTCAACAGCTGTGTAACAACCTATGTCTTTCTTGAGGATTTCATGACATGGAACGCAGAGTAGGAGAAATCAAACCTGCTACTGCAGGAAGGCAAGATATCACCATCTCTATTCCAAGCTGTAATGTTGTTCCCTTTAGATCTTAAGGAGAACAGTTAACCACTTGCTCCACTTACAGCAGCCTCTGAAAGCTTTGGGCTTTCATCCTGTTCAGCTTGTTAAAGGCAACACATTCAAAAGCCAGAATGACAAGTTTTTAGGTATGAATTTGAGTAATTCAACTACTAAAATTCTTTAGCTCATTTTAGGTCAGTTCTTTCAGGGAATCTCATTTTTACTTTGAAACTGAGGCACGCTATATACTGTGTAATTTACTAAATCTCCTCTGGTTCAGATGTAGGAGGCTTTCTGGTTCATAAAGTCACAGTTTTAAATCATAGTACCTCACTGATGTGCTAAACTGCTGATCTGGGATGCACTGCTAGGTGGGAAGATCTGCCATCGGTGGAAATCCCCAGCTGCCAGCCTTTCACACATACCAGAGCAGAAGGGATGAATTCCTGATGCAAACCCATCAAATATGTATGTGTTTTGCTAGGAGAAATGGAGCAGAGAGTCTAGAGATACAAAACGAGCCGTATGAAGCCACCATCACTGTTGCTACCCCTGCACCAACAGCAGGCTCTGCTGTGGGTTTGCTTTTTAGAAGACATCTCCACCTCTGTTTCAGGGAAATGTCTACAGATTGGTGAAATAAAAGACAGTGGAGAAATAATCTCCTGGTTTGTTACAGCAACTACATCAAAGGGTCAGACTGGCTCAGCAGTCTGCACACACACACACCACATGTTCTTGCTCCATTCACGTCATGTACATGATATATATATTTACATATGTAGAGACAGATTTATTATATACATATTAAAAGGGGGAAATGTGCCTCTTATGCTCTATCNCACATGTTCTTGCTCCATTCACGTCATGTACATGATATATATATTTACATATGTAGAGACAGATTTATTATATACATATTAAAAGGGGGAAATGTGCCTCTTATGCTCTATCAGTTGACTTGGCTAAGCCTGTTGAAGGCTGCAGTTCTTATTTAATGGTTGAAAGAGATTTAGGTAATGAAGTCTCTGGATGAGGAAGCAATGGTATTTATGAGACTAAAAAGTATTGGGGTTTATCCAGCTTTGAAATTACTATAATAGGACAAAACAGAGGAGTCAAATGGGCAGCTGACAGCAACAACAAGCAGAAGCTTTCACAATTCAAGCTGTAATTACATGGACTGTACTGGCTAGAGAGGATGACCCACAATTTCATTAAATATTCCAGCATATCACCCTTCCTACTCCAAGTCAAAAAGGCTATTTCTGCTCCTCAAAATACAGTAACAGTCGTTATTTCCTGATTACTTCAAGAAAGAAATTTCCCGAATCTGATTTGATATTCAGCTTTTCAGCTTCTTTTATCTCTCCAAGATGTTTCTTGTTTACTTTACTTATTCATTAGTAGTTTCCTTACACACTCCCTAGGTTATAAAGTAGAGAATGGCAAAGCAAATAAACAGAGATTAAATAAAGCTGCAGCAAAGTTAGGTCTTTAAGATTTAAATCCAACCTCTAAACTGCAGAGGCGACTCTTCAAAAGTCACGTTAAACAGAGTATGTACATTTGCAGTCCAACTTCCATTTAAAGTGGATGATAAGTTCAGCAAGGATAATACCCTTCAAATACTGGCTGATTGGAGAGGCAAGGACATTTGCTCAATTTGCCCATAGTATTATCCTGCTGGCTTGCTGGGAGTTGATGTCTCACTGTGAGCTTACAATAAGAATTTTCCTTCTGAAGACCCTGATGTAGGATCATTTTGCTTTAAGATCATGGGAAAGTTTGAGGGGTTTTATGTTAAACCACTGCAGCAAAACAGTAAAGAAGATTAACTGGGTTAGCTGCATGATTCATCTCACTGCTTTTGGCTAATTCACATCAGTCAGCATATCCTAGAAGACACTCTTTACATCTCAGATATGTCCTTGTTAATTATTATAGCATACTATAAAAGACAAATATTTTTGGGTGCTGAGAAGAAGTGGTACAGCATTTTGACTCATACATACTTTTCTTTTTTTCAGATTATTAATCTAGTGTTAATCTACCTTCAAATTTATACTCGAAGATAAAATATCCTGCTACTTTTCCTTCTGACTCCCAAGAACTTAGCAACCAGGATGCACAGCAATGTGTTGATCTGATCTAGCAAACTTCCCCTCGCAGCAGCAGGTTTCAAGCAGATGATGCCTGGATAGAGCCAATTGATATCGAAGTAAACCAGGGCATCCTGACAGCTCCAGCCAACAGGCTGCATGACAACTCCCAGAGAGCTTATGAGGCCAAGCCCAGTCTTAGGGAAAGGCTAACACTTTCTAGGGAACTTGTCAGGACTGCTAGGACTGACATGCTCGTGGTAATCAAAGCCCACTTGCACCATGACTTGCAAAAACACAAAAGAATTTTTGAACGTGGCCCATCACAAAATTTTCCTGCAATTAACAAATAGAAGGCTCACTATTTGGCAGTGAGAGAGATCAGGTATTTAATTTTCCTGACTTGTTACAAAACAGGTTAGTAATTAAAGAAAATTCCTAATGCTACATGGGAATACATTAATAATATATCTATATACTATATCTATGTATACTATCATTTTTCTATGTATAGTATTTACTATTTTATTATTGCTCGACATCTTATATTACAAAGGATCATTTTCTCCCTTTTATAGATTAACTAACTACATGCTGGTTTGCAGAAGAACATGATTCTTCACTGTAAAAGCAGAGGATAAGAGACAGCCAGGGACAGCTCCAGGCAGGATGACACCTGGAGCAGGCCAACCATCTCAGCTACTCCTAGGGAAAGCTGCATTAACCTCCTTCTCTAGGTCAGGCTGCCTCTTCCTCCCACATCTCACCAGCACAGCCATCCAGCCTCTCTGCTGCAGCTCCAGGGAGTGCAGGTCACCAGGGGCCACCAGGGGCCCTTGAAGGGATGGGGATGAGATTTATTGTGCTGAGCTGGTTTTTCTGCTGTGAAAAGGGAAAGCGCATTACTGGACCCAGGAAGGGAGCAGGGGTTGCTCTTTACACATGGGAGCAGGGAGATGGCCTAGAGCCAGAGCCCAGCTTGGATTCCTGCCCCACAGGTGCTGGGGCAGGACCAGCCTGGCACACGGCTTCTCCCGGTGTCCTCAGCAGCGCACAAAAACCAAAACATGAGCAGCATACTCACTGCATTTGTCTGAATGATCCATGCTCCACAGTACACTTGCTAAATATTTTATCACCTCTGATTAATTGATGGATTTTTAATTTTTAAATATGCTCATGTTTAATTCTAAATTCTTGACAAGAAACAAAGGACTGACATAGTTCAGTAACATGCACTCTGTGAACACTGTACTCATCTCTCCTTATAATCACGACCATCACCTTCCAAACCATAGGAATAATTTCGATTTAACTGCATTTTTCATTGAAATATTCTAAGATACTTGGCATTTCTGAGGCACGATTTGCTCAAGATTTCTATGTATGTTACAAACATAAAAGAATGTCTGCAATACCTACTACATACAGTAGCTTGGGGCTCTTTCACTCCACAGCAGAGGGAAGGTAAGACACAAAACACCACTGCTTATATATTCTTAGCCTGTACAATTAATGAGCTGAGACTAAAGCTCCTCTTAATCCCTGGTCTCGTATCTGATTGAAGTACCTTGGGGATATTTTTTTTTTCTTTTTTAAACTTGTTAGTACATACAGCTAGGATGTATCTTGTTTTGTAAAAAAGAACAAAACCGCACAGAGTAGCAAATGGGATCGAGTTTCCTTCTGTTTACCACCTTATTTGTGTTCCAGAGGGACTAAAAGAGAATTAATTTATTCTATGGTTTGGGGGGAATTGGAGTTGGCTGCTGGTCCATAATCACATTTATTTTGACAGGTTTTGGGAGTTCTCTGCAAGGTCTGCTAAAAAAGAACCAAAATGGATAAATAATCACCTTTACATTCTTGAACATCATCTTTTTGCAGCGGTTTGTTTGTTTGTTTGTTTTTATGAAGACAGTTTCTTCATAGAAAACAGACTCTCATACAATAATCCACATGATCCCAGCCTCAACTCTGTATATAGAGACGGCTTTGATTAGTCCTTTCATTAGTATTCCTGGAGAGCAGATAGGATTTGTACATGTGCTAAGAGACACCATCAGCCACAATCAGCATGCAACATGGACAGACATAAGAGACAAGGGATGGAAAAGCAAGGTACAAGGAAAGGAAACACTGAGAAGCACTGACTTGGGATGTGCTGAAAAGCCTCATGAAACCCGTTCACCTTGGAACATTCACGTCAGCCTGAGAACCAACCATTCCTGCCTCTGTTTGCCACAAAGCGAGCATGACCCAAAGCATCATCCACAAGCACTTACACTTTCTATGTCCTGCATTGCAACTTTCAGGTATTTACACTCAAGTTCTTCCATTTTTCTATATCCTTACTGAGAGGCTCCCCCATGAGAGTGGTTGGCACCATCCCACATTGCGTGCTGAGCCAGAGCATCCCTGCACAGTCTTCCCTCCCACTGCCATGAATGCCCAGGCTGATGTGGAGTGGCCCCCCGGGTGGCAGCCACCCTGATGCACACCACATGAATAGAGAAATATCCTTTGACTGAGAAATGAAAGCTGACAGTCAGTCAGACTCCTCCTGTACTCATCTGCACAAGCTTTCACATCCAATCCTACTTCAAATGCAGAAATTTAACTACAGGGCTCTTCACTTTCATTTGGAAAATAAAGCTGCAGCTCTGTATCCCTGCTCTTTATTTTGAGGCTGGGTTTGTCAGAGGGGTTTCTGTTATTGTTCTGCCTTACTCAGGGCCTCAGCAGCACACTCCTGATTAACTGCTCCAGATCCAGCAGCATGGGCTAAGCAGGTGATTTCTACTGCAGAACATTCTGCAGTGATGGAGAACAGTGACTCCATCTCTCTGAGTTTACGGCTGAAGCATTTTGGAGACAATTCCTCATGTCCCTGAGGGCAGATGAAAATGATTCATTGTGTGAAAGTGCTGTTATCCCACTACTACCACTAAGCTATTACTTCACCACTAACTGATGCTTGAAGCAGCGATAATGAATTCTAAAATGAGTTGGTTCATCTGTCCCTTGGCCAGGACAAGCTGGAGAAAGGTCACTAAATGGAAAGACGTATGAGGGACACAAGAACTGAGTAACAGAGCAATGCATCCAAGCAAAAAATATCTCTCCAGTCTCCTCACCTAATGTAGGCACACTCAGATACCCAGAAGAGTGCTCACACCAAAGTAAACTGCACAGAGCTAAGAAGTTCCCGTCAAGTGATATAACGATCCGTGGGCAGGCTGCCCTGCTGAGATACCAAGGATAGAGATCCAGCTGCTAGGAAACCAGTTTGATTTGCTGCACACTTCAACTAAAGGAGATAGAAAGCTGAAACATATGCTCCATCAAAACCAGAGTCACAGCAGGATGCAGAAGTAACCATATGGTAACTGCTTTTAAATATAAAGTGAAGAGCATTCTATTAATACTGATGTAATGCTGCAATCTCTAGTTTATAGCCTTATTGATCTCGGATGCTTGCAAAAATAATTGAAGCAACACTGAATGTATTTCCAGTTTTGTTGCTCATTCAGTTCTGTTTCATGGTTCTTTGCAGGCAGCTACAATTTTTATGAGTATATTTTTTATCAGATGTATGCTTTTCCCATTTGCTCATCAATTATGTGCATTAATCCTTAATGACTTGCAGCTTGAAATCTGCAAATCCTGTTTGCCCTATTTTTAGTTTTGACTGGCACAGTCAAGGAAAAAAGTTGCAAAGTAAGAGCATTAATAAAGATTTATGAAATCTGCAAATTAAATTATTTAAGTCTTCACCAAATGAAGCTTTTTTTACTGGACTATGAAACCTATGTAAAGTCTTTGCACATACATCAGCACAATTATTCTGTAGATATAAACTGACTGAGCAGAACCACCTTGACTTTAATCACAGACTGACAGAATGGTATGGGTTGGAAGGCACCTTAATATAGATTCTCTGGCAGCTCATATTTATATCAAAATGCTTTAATCAATATTTAGCAGCTAAAGCAGCCACTGTCACAAAAATATTTAAAAATTAATTTGTACAACCTACAAGGATGATACAGTACCTGAAATAATTCAATGGAAAAAAGAAATTTTACATCCTAAAAACAGCTTTGGGCAAAGACTTTTTTCCTTTGTGGCAGCAAACTGCTTAGAGGAAGAAGTGATTTCTTGATTTGCCAACATACTGCTCCTGTAGGAATGAAGCTACAAGCTGACCTAAAGGGAAAAGTCAGCACGAGTTCATGCACCATTGTTTGAAGTGCAGACCTACTTGCAGAACAAAACTGCTGCTTCAAATCCACAAATGGCAGCCAGACACATGCTAACACAGCAGTTTTATGACATAGGAATACATTAACATTTATCAAACCAAACCACAATTAATTGGGTGCCACCAGAAAAAAGTTTTTCTGCCCACAGTGGAACAAGAAAAGACCTCCTTGTGGATTTGTGCCCTACAACCATACACACACCTCCAGCCATCATTAACAGTCCTTGCTCTTCGTCCTTCTCAGTAACATATTCCCAGTAATCCCTCCCACTGCCTCATTCCCCATTTCCCCCAAACCCCTGAAGACTTAAACCACTTCTCTACTACCTTATTACTCCTGTTGACACCCCTCTCCCTGGTAGTATCTTTATTTCCCTTAAACTATCCAGCATTTTTTCCATATGTTCTTGAACAACCTCCAGGGTCCTCACCACAGCCTGAGGTTGCATTTCCCTCATGGAGAAGATCAGTTTGAACACCTTCCCTCTGGACAGACAGCCACTTTCATCAGCCTCACTGAGCCATTTCTAGAGATTGGATGCATCTGCTCTGCCTTCAGGTGGATTTGAAACTGCTAAATAGGTTTTAAAGGTACTGGAAGGAGGTAGAGAAGAAAAGATGAACTACCAGAAAAAAAGGAGAAACGGAATTATCCAAAGCAATTTTAAGTTCCTTACAAAAGTAGCTTAAATACACAAAGAAGGTGAAGCAAAGGTGAATCAGTAACACAACACTTCCCAGTAAAACAAAAGCACATCAGAAGGGAGGCTCCCTGAGCACAAGGCTCAGAAGAACTGAGAAGATCCCAGAAATAAGATTTTCTGAGATTTCACATCCACTGCCATAAAGAGTGTGATGGAATATCACGATGTATTTTGTTCATTAAATACGTGTTCACTGGTCATTAAAGACATGCGAGAGACCAAGAGCTGAGACAGTGGAAAAATTCTGTGTAGATACAATATATGCACCCACTTAGCTTGCCGAACCACAAGTATCCTGATTAAGCAGAAAAAGAACAATTGCCTACTATGAGTATTCCGTTACATAAAAAAAGTAACCACGAGATGATAAGTGGGGGAGAGGGTACAGAGAGGCTGCTCGAAGGACACAGAGGAAGATAAGGAGCCTTCATCCCAAGGACCACCAAGAGGCAGACGGCGACCCCCCAGCAACACCCCAGTGTAGGCGCAGAGTACAGCGGAAGGACGACGTGAACCAAGAA
>VZRX01014906.1:0-17535 GCA_013398075.1 Notiomystis cincta
AACTAATCTGTGGATTTACTGGTTATGGTAAAGGTCTAACAGACTAACTAACAGAGTAGGATACATATTGGCATTGTTGTTGTCCATGGCACAGTATAGATGATGCTGCTGATCTGTCTCTTTCTTCAGAGAAGTTGAGTGGGGCTATAGGACATGTAGGGGCTATAGGATATGTAGGGGCTATATAGGTATGTGTATTTTGTATGTTTGTTGTGATATAGTAAAAATGGGAATTTCCTTCACTGTTGACAAAAACCATCATGCCAACTGCTGATATGCTTTGTTTTTGTATAATTTTGTCAAAGGGTTTTATTGGTGGAGGGGATACTAACACAAATTTAAATGCAAGATTATCCTATATTTATCTCTCTCTTTAATGCTCTTTTTTTCAGCAATAAAAATGTAAGTTTTTCTGTCTCTCAGTTTCTTTCAGAACAATAGCAGTGCTTTGCAGGTTGCAATTCAGAATGGACATCTATCCTTGGTTACTTTTCTTATTGATAAGAATATTGACCTGGTTCGTAAACCTGGGGTGAGTGTTTATCTGAAAAATTTTGCTGCTGCTGCTCAGCCTGTCCTGTCTTGGGAACTCAGACGCTGAATAAGATTGAGTAGTTCCTTGCATTTTTTCCTGCACACATTATTAGTTGGCTCCTAGAGGTTGGTTAGCAACACATAGAGACCAATAGAGACAAAGCCCTGTTGCCAACCCAGTGAGTGCCAGAGCAGTGCAGGGTAGACATGGCCAGGCTAAGCCAAGGGCCAGGCATTCAGAGAAGGAGAGCAAAGTGCCCTGCTTCAACTTAGCAGTAGTAATGCTATGGGCAAAGAGTCAACGTGATTTTGAATAAAGATAACTAAAATGTAAAAAAACACTTCAGTGCTTTCACCCTCCACAGGCAAATGCACCCTCAGTGCCTTCAAAATCTGCATGCCAACATTCTTTTTGATTTAAAAAGAAAGAGGTGTTTATATTATCCAAATGCTCTCTCAGAGCAGATATTACAGGTACTTGAGAATTTCTGTGAGTAGGAAATTATTTTTCACTTCTACAGTACAGGACGAAAATAGAATCTGGACTTCATGACTTATGCTGTGATCCTTGGCCTCTTGCAGAAAGCTATCAAGGAGTAACAATTTATGATGTGCTGGTAATGATTTAAAGGTCAGGAAGTTGTTGTGTTGCTTGTTCTCATTATCTTTCTGTAGCAGAAGCAACTCAAAACTTACATTTTGCAAACGTTCCCATCACAATGGGTGCGTAAGAACTTGCTTTTTTTTTCTGTAGCCCTGAAGAAATGGCTGTGTTTTATAAAGCCACTGAACTGGTGCCTGGCACCCATGAATGGTACTGGTATGGGATTATTCTTTAGCTGTATTTCACAAGAAACTGATCAGTCACAGGTTCAGCATACAAAGTGATCTTACCAACCTAGTGTGGATTTTGACTGGTGTAGCATCTGTGTCCTGGTTATTTGAATAAATAATCACTTTAATAAAACCTCTGTCTTACTAGCTGTGATATGTCCTATTCTATAAATATGATAGCAAGTCACTTCAGTATGAAGAGCATTTCCAGCAGCAACACGTGACAAGGGTTTGTTCCTGGAAAGTAGATTTCGACATCTGTTTACAGAATGAGTCTCCAGGCTGTTCAACAAAGGGCAAAGCCACTTTTCCAAGGGAGCAGGAACATTACCCTAATATCTCTGCTGTCAGGATAGCAGCACATCCCAGGTAGGAACACTTAAGAGGAGTACCTTGCTGCATTCCTAAGTGGTGGCACACTGATGCACACCCCATGCACTCAGCCTTTCCAGTCTTCTCACCTTTTGTTTACCCACTTCTGTGGGTGTTGCAGGAGCAGGCTACCACCTCTGGTAAACCTCCACACAGCCAGGTGTGTTTTCTGCAGTCTTGAACCTCTGCAAAGCATGTCACCTTTGCAAGGGGTGGGCTTTAATAAGAACCTCTCTCTTGTTTGCATGAGCTTGTAATAATACATCCAAGTATAACAATTTATTGTTTTTCCTCCACAGCAGAAGAATTCCCCTCTCCATTTAGCAGTTATCAGTAACAATCTACCAACAGTAAAAAGTCTTTTGGATGCCAATCACGAAATAAATTCCTTCAATCATGTAAGAAAAACTGTGAATTCACACAGCTTCATTGGTAAAGGGGAGATTATGTGGGTTTTGCTTGAAATTTTTTTCCTTATGAGCTCAGGGTACAAAAAAATAGGAAGGAAGAGGCAGTTCCCTCCTGATCTTTTTCTGTGTGTACATATGTATTAGTCACTGTACATGCTGTGCTAATTTTGTTTGAGCAAGATAAGGACAGCACAATGCTATACTCAGAAAATGATGGGGTATCTACTGCTCAAGTGTTATGGTTCATGTGTAATAAATGACTGAAATGTCTTATTGATATTGACTTTAGAGGGAAGTCAAGTGCAGAATGACATTTGGCTGGAAAGAAGTAATTGCTCCTTAAAAGCCCACCTTTTGCAGTGCTTTAGATCTGTGACCAAAACAGTGCTGCTAAGTCAACACTGTTAAAGCTGTTGCTGAACAATACTTGCAACAGCATCAAAGCCTTCTCAGTTTCACACTTTGTGCCTCCAAGTGAATCGAGTGGGGTGCTCAGGGAGCTGGGAGGGGACACAGCTGAGCAGGGCTGAGCAACACAGCAACACTGAGTGACAAGGTCACAGGTCTCGGTGATGCAATCATGAGTGTGTTCAGCTGAACAGGAAACTGAAAGGATGGTGGTTTGAGCCCATCCATGGACAGCTACAGCTGTCTTCCTTACCTTAACCAGGATTATTTTGCCCTGCTTGGAGTCAGTGGTCTTTGGAGGCCTGGTTAGCTGTTGGCCAGTTCACTGCAGGTCAGATCAGTTCACTGTAGATCATATCCACCACTAACGTGTACTATGCTTACTTTGGTGCTGTCATGCTTGATCCCTTTCTTGCTGTACAAAACTTGTAATTTTAAAGAACATTTCTGCTTTTGCTATGTTGCACATAACTTTGGTTGCTTTGCCTGGTAGAGTGATGATAAAAGCACTGGCTTGTGCCTGATCTGGTGTTTCTGAGCCTTACCATGCCACTCTCTCTTTATTTGAGTAACCAACTCATGGAGAAAATCAACAATTGCACCTTTTCCTTTCCCTCCTTGGAGAGGTGCTTTGCTGAGAGAGGAATGAATGGTATCTGCCCTTTCTTCTCCCCCTGGATGGGTCTCTCCCACATTCTTGTAGCACTACTCAGTTCCTTGAGCATCCTTGCATAATCACACTGTTCATACTAGTGTGTGTTGTGAGCGTGGTTTTGGTTATCATGAGTAACAACTAATAACTAATTTGGAATGCCACACTGGGATTTGCCCAGACAGTCAATTCTCAGGTGGCACCACATGTGGAAGTAATTGGACACATGCCTGAGGCTCTTACTGCCTCCAATAGTTTGGGATTTCATGTCTTAGCAGGAATATAGTCCCAAGTAATTTATACGCCATCTGAAGGAGGGGAACCTTGCCCACCCTGATGGAACACAGGGATTTCAAAAGCTGTGTTGGGTCTGGCTCTTGCCAGCTGAGCTGCCATGCAGTGTCCTCAAAAGAGAACAAGGGTTTCCTGATCAAGGAGTACACAAAGGGACACTGAGAAGCTCTGAAGCCACCATATGGACACTGAAAAGGTCACTTAGTTGAAGGTGTCACACCTTTGCTTAACCAGAGACCCAGCCCTCAAATATAATAATTGTGCCTGAACTCAAGGAGAGATGATGGAATTAGATGTTGATTTGGTTACAAAGAGAAACAGCAGCTTCTGCTGAGGGGCAGAAGGGGGAAGGTTCAAAAGAGGCAGCCTGCCTGTAGCAGGACAGGAAAGGGAAAAGACGAGAATGACAACAGAGGCAAAACTACCTGGTGTCCATCTCTGAATGACCTCTTAGGTAGGCAGCAAGTATTCATCTGTCAGCAAGGTGAGCACACTGCTACCTGGCTGCTCCAGTGCTGGGGAGGTGGGGAAGCCCAGATCTTGGGGTGCCCCTCTAGGGAATAAGGGATTGACAAAGGGATCATAACAAAGGCAGCCACTTGTAAGTCTCTGGAGATGGCTGCTACTGAGCAGGAATGCAAAGTGTCTCCTCAAGGAAGGTACTGTAAACCAGCAAGGCCTGCCACAGAAGGTATGCAGTGTCTGAGGGAGTACTGGTAGAGGTGGACTACAGTGACCTGGCCAACAACTAGGCCTCCAAAAATCTCAGTGACATCCAGTGCCTGTGGCCCACATGGCAGAAGATTGTACAGAGCTCACGTATCCTGGCCCCTGACCATGATAGACTCCAAAGGTCCATCTGTGCCTGGATTGGCCTGCCATCCATGGCCCTTCAGGAGAATCTCTCCTCCCCCTCCCCCTCAGCCCTACATCTCAGCTGTGGAAGGGCTGTCCCAGCAGGTCTGTCCAGTCCCATCCTGGGCACTGTGGCTTCCTGCTGGGGACATGCAGCCTCACTGGAGTCCTCCCTCATGACATGTTGAGCTGCTCCTCACAACAGCAACAAGGATGAGTCTTCAAGAAATCTGTGGTTCACTCCTTCCCATTGTTCATTTTGTTGCTAGAGATTAACTTACGCACATTTTTGTGGAAGACAGAGGCTGTCATTGGTTGGAGTAAAGTATAATGACAAGACTTTCTGGTCACATAAAATAGAGAATTCTGTAAATGTCTTCAGCACATCTTTTAGAAATATTTTTCACTTTGTCTGTAGCTTTCCTGAAGTTGCCTACAGTAGGTACTTACGTATCCCTAAATTCCTGCAGAAAAAAAAGTAGTATGTATAAATAAAAAAATACTTTTTGTTTATGGGAACAAAAAAAAAGGTAAATATGAGATTGTGTGATCATAGTGTAAACTGTAAAATTAACTGGTGAGACTTTTAATGTGGAACACTGAGCCTGCTATTTCTTAGTGTCCAAACCTTTAATTAAGATCTAAAGGCCAAAGAAGTTCTCTAACCTGACCTACAGAATGTAAACTTGAAATGTCAGAGAAAGCACAGGCACAAAACATTCAAATTAGAAGGATAATGTGACCTAAGAAACATATTAAGGAACATTCCCATATATACAGGGCTTCCACAATTACTCCATTTTTTGCTGCTGCCTTTCACTCACAGATGTCTGGATTTTCTTACTCTATTTCTGTAGAAGAATAAATAAATGAATATATATTTGGGTATATGTAGCTATGTAGAGACTATACAACCCTCCTTTCAGACCCAGAGCTTTACTTGAAACTGAATGCCATTTTAACTGTATTTCTTGTTAATGGTTTGGCCTTGTTTAATGGTTTTGGTTGGGTTTTTTTGTTTTTGTTTTTTTTTGTATATGTCTTGTTTAATGTTCACTGAATCCATTATGGAGCAGGTAGACTTCTGCTATGAATCATCATTTTGTGGCAGGGCTGACTAAAAGTCTCATTTGTAGATGTGACATAATTAATGTACTGTTGAAAATTACGGATGTCCAGTTGTCTTGGCATGAATTTCAGCAGGGAAAGGTTACTTGACAGGATAATATGGGTGTAAGCTGCCAGTCACATGAAGCCCTCTGTCCAAAGCACCTTTCTTTAAGAGGGAAGAGAGAGAGGGAGCTTGTTAGTCTACAGGAGATTAGAGGGGCATAACAGCAACTCTTTCCTGAGCCAGCTGGAACTTCTGCCTGGATTTCCTGCAGAGATCCCTTATGCTGTCTTGTCTGCCTGAAACAAAACTGGCAGATCACTCAAAAGTTAAATGATTTCCCTCTGTTCAGTATTTTCTCACCAAGGTCACCTCTTGTGAATCTATTTTAGCGTCAGCCTGTGAGCACACTGCTTCTAGGAGTAAGTTTGACTTAAGGCATTTATTTGGTATCTTTAATTACAGAGATAGGAGACCCCTCTGCATCTGGCAGGTGATCTTGGCAATGTGGAGTTGGTGGAAGTTCTGCTGAAGTCAGGCTGTGATCTCAAGGCCATGGATAAGGTAAATTGCATTTGTCACACATGTAAGGATTACATTATTTATTTTTTGTTTTATAATCTTCCTTATAGAAGTGCATAAAGCACGTTGCCAGCTGTGTTTGCTAAGTAAAGCTAACTACAAAGGAAGCCTTCTTTTAATATTGCTGTACCTGCAGCTTGCAGAGATCTGAAATGGTTTTAGTGAAGAGCTGTAAAATTCTAAAACTCTGTGGTTTGAAGGGTAAACACTGTTTCCAGCAAAACTTTCATGGAAAAGAAGGTCTAGGCTTGCAGAAGGGAAAATGGCCTGTGGCTGCTTGTAACTGTGCACCTGCAGCCAGGCTCATTGCCAGGAGAGATGCAGCTTCACCAGGTGCAGTGATGGAGGGTTTGCCCTTTAGCACTCCAGGTCAGCTGAGAGTCATGGTGACATTCCAGATCCATTCAAGTGGTTACTTAAACCCTGAGATTATGTTCTGCCTGGAAAGATATAGACAAAAATGCCAATGGCTGGAAGAAGTACCAAAGCAAATTTGCTGGGGAAGTGCTTTTGAAAGGACAGAGTACGAAACTCAAATATTTACAAATTTTGCTAATTACTGCAAGATTGAGTGTCCCCTTTTACACTGTTACCACTTTTCTTGATTTTCTCTATGACTGACTTGATGGATTTGATGTTTATTATGAGAAGATTCTCGCCCTTTTTTAACTTTAAAAAGTGACTCTCCTGTACAAAACTGTCCTGATGAGAAGTGAAGGTTTATGGACTAGAATTGTCTTGTTCTGCCCTAGTCCAGTATGAGTCCTGGGGCTCTGAGTGTGGGGTGCATGGCTGGTATGTTTTGGGAGGCTGAGGTAAGATGTTACATTGTAGTTAAGCCTTTCCACTCAGAATCAAGCCTACACTTGCCAAAGGGGATCATAGGGATCAACCCAGAATGAAATCTTGTCCACTTTAAACAGCATCTTAGCCACTGGGAAATTTTTTCAACATATTTGTATTCCAAGAGCAGACACAAAAAATTACTTACTGCCAATGACCTTCAGCACCTTCAAGTCTTTGTGTGAGATAGTGCCCTGGTATTACAGCAACACTGATAGAGCTCAGAACTTGTTATGAGAATTTGGCCTGAGCCAGTAAAAGTTCTGGTACAAGCCACCTTTCTGCATTGTATTTATTCCTTGGAGTAGCTTTTTCCTTGCCTATTTGCTGGATGACCTCTGAGGCCATGCCACTGCTGGGAACACATGCTAGTAATGTGCCCTTTGAACTGGTGCTGAGATGCCAAAAATGTTACTTGCTGAACAGTAGACAGGAGGAAGGGGAGCCTGCTTTGATTGCACCATGTTTTCCTGGCTTCCATGCCCTGGCAGCAGGAGTACTCAGTCTCCAGAGAGTATCTGCATCTGCTCCTGTCAGAGGTCAGGAAATGCACTCTTGGGAGCTCTTCCTTCATCCCATCTGCAGATAAAAATGTCTTTGGTTGTGAGTGATAGTGCACAGAGTGCACATCTCCCCATGTGCAAGATTTTTGTGCTACATGTGCATGCAGGACACCAGCAGTGTCTGCACTGGCACAGGAGTACAGAAATACCCCCTTTATCCACTGCCTCTCTCCCTCTGTGAAATGCAGAGCACATCTCCAGAAGTGAGCCAAAGGAGCTCTTGTGGTTTCTGAACTCTCACATACAAAATATGCCTATGCCAAAAAAGATTTAATGAAATGTAAGTTCCTTGGCTTCCAATGTGCTGCTTTTCTAAAAACAGGTTAATTAGAATGATCTTGAGCAGAGCCAGGAGCTAGAACTCAAAAGATGTGTATTAGGAGACTTTATACTATCTGGAGAGTTGAAATACCTTATAATTTAATTAATGAACCTTCTAATTAAGGGATTGGCTTCTTTTAGATCTAATTTTCTAGAAATGCCTAGCACTTGTTATGTGGAGAACACCCTGAATATTTAAATCCAAGGCAGTTGCACTCAGTGCAGATCTGCTGAAAATAAACAATTGCAGAGAAACCCCTTTAGAGCCACCGTAATGCCTGTACCTCAAAGTGCTGATAGGAGAGATGGGTTCAGGTAGACTGAGAAAACCTCTGCAGCTGGAATTACAGCAAGGCCTTTTAATAACTGTGACTCCCAGAACCATGGGTATAGACCCATGAAGCATCATCCTATAGTTGTGCTCCTTTGAGCTGTAATGAGAAAGCTGTAATGAGAAAGTCATTCTCTTCTAATTCTGTGAGCCACCTTCTCTTACCATTTAAAAAAAGGCACGGGTTTGTCCTTTGAGCTGGAGATTTCCAACTTTGCCAGTCTATTCATCTGAAATGCCAGTTTAACCGTAGCATGGGAATGGACTGTATTTGTGGCAGTTTTCAGCCTGTGGTGCCTGGGCTTGCATGAACTTGGACACAGTGACTGGAGAGTGCAAGCTGGTATGAAGTATGCAGCAGTCTGAAAGCAGCTCTACCTCACCAGAAATTCTTTACTGGAAGTTCATCTTATCCAGAGCATAGAACTTTGATTGTAGCTGCCCAAAACCCACAAAACTGCAGTAAATATCTTTTCCTGGAAAAAAAGGGGGATGGGGCTCTGTACAGTTCCTGTGTTTCTTCTCACCCAAGATAATGTTCTGATCCTCTGTCTCTGCTTTCAGCATGGAAAAACTGCACTAGCCACAGCATCAAGGAGCCATCATGCCTTCATTGTAGATATGATCATTAAAGCAGAAAGGTGTTATGCCATCAAATAGGTAAGAAGCAGCTTTCATTAAACACAAGATACTTAAAGGAAAAGCCAATCCTGATTTTGAAGTGCCTTCTGGCTGAGGTACTTCCTTTTGGCAGGCTGCAAGACTGGCCTTGATGAACTAAAGTTAGGATTAGGAATGGGAAAGTCTCTAGTCCATCCAGGTTTTATTCCTGACTAGCTGTAAAACTGTAAGCAGATCTTAGCATTTTCCTGCCTTGTGCTCTACATATAATGGGATGGAGAGAGATTCTAAGCCAAATCCAAAATCAGCATCATGGCTGGGATAACATGGATCTACATTGATTCCTGGATCCTTTGGTACAGTAAAATCTGTGGTTGAAAAATAGCAGAGTAAAAATGTCTGTAACTTCTCTGCTAGCAAGGGCTCAGCTACTTCAACAGGAGCTCCCTCTTCTGTTCCTTGTGTGTTAATTGTAA
Organism: Notiomystis cincta; assembly: GCA_013398075.1. Classification (NCBI taxonomy): domain Eukaryota; kingdom Metazoa; phylum Chordata; class Aves; order Passeriformes; family Notiomystidae; genus Notiomystis; species Notiomystis cincta. The sequence continues at coordinate 9,208 of VZRX01014906.1, forward strand.
AATTAAATCTATGAAATGTGAAAGAACTTCGCAACAAGTGTAAAGGACACTTCTGTGCCTGAATTTCTAACCTTCTTTCCCTAGCTGTTACTTAAATGTAGACTGTGTAGCGATGGGTTTCTATAAATGGCTACAACTAACTCCCATATCAGTTTGTGACTTCATTCTCACTCCTGCTTCCTGCTGAGTTAACCAAGTGTATAAGCATACTGATCCTGCCCTAGAGCAGGTACAGGAATTAGCCAGTTTTATCACCCACTCCTGCCCTGAGTGTCCAAATCCATGACACTTAATGTTACAGGGCTGGTAAATCACAGATCTAGATTAATTATTGCAAAAAATGCCTCCATGAACAATCTGTATTGTGCATTTAATTTGCACCAGTTCAGCTGGAGTTGTTGGGTACCTTATTGTTTCTTTTGGCTTAAAGAGGAATTAGAAGTAGTCTGTTGCCATAGAAGACATGAGAAGTCTGACAGCAGTAAGCTCATAATGTTCTCAACCTCTTGGCATTGCTCTCCTGAAGAGAAGAAAAGGTGTTAAGCAGATGCTTTTCTGCAAAAGCACCAGAGATGTTGGGAAATACAAGCATAAGTGTTTGTATCCTGTTGCCTGAGAGTGCAGCCTTTGGAACAGCTTAATTTTTTTGGCTATGGAATATGATGCCGTTCAGGTGGTGTTACCAGGCAGAGAACTACAGCATTTTGAACCATTACTTTAAGGACTGTCTCTTTTTGTTACATTCAGCTGACTTATCATTTCTGACAAAGCATTAACTAAGCAAAAGGAAATGTCATGTAGCTGAGAAGGGCACATGATGCTAAAGTGTAAGTGTCATTTCTGTTTGCCCTTTCTTCTATTTATCACTTCTAACCAACCCTTCCCTATCATTGTCCAGGCTGGGTTTAACTGGATTTGAGGGCAGCTGTTACTGTCCTACCTTGCCATTGCCTCAAAACAGAATTAGCAGCAAAGAGAAGCTGCGCTGCTACAAAGGGGTTTTTTTCTGTTTGCTTGAGTTTCTTTTTTCTGTGNATCACAAGAAAAGAATCTAATCAGAGAGACCCCGAAGCTGTCCTGTAGAATGTCCTAAACTTTACCTTGCATTGTCAGGAAGCATGAAATAAAGTCTACTTCAGATGAATGGAATCCAATATGAATGACAATGCTTAGTATTGAACTGTGACTTTTTTTCTCTGTAAGTCTCTTGTATGGTTAGAAAATAACCCTGTTGTATTTTTCTGAATTTAATTTGGAATGAAGCATTCTATGCTTAGATTTTTAAAATGTGGCATACTGCCATTTCCTTTTTTGCTTAGTATCTGCTTTGTAATCCTCTATCAAACTCTTAAAGAAACTTTTTCCCTTTGAAGATTGATTTGAAACAGAGCTAATACTTTTTAGTACATAAACGTAATGAAATATAGAAATAGCTGGAGCTTACCTACATAGGAATGTTCCCTAGGCACTGCTTAGCTAGGGCTGAAATCACTGATTGACATGGTTTTTGCCAAGGTGCCCAAACAACAGGTAACCCCATCACTCCTGTTTCAGGTGAGCCATGCATACAGTAGCAACATCACTTTTAATCTGGAGGGTAAAATCCATGTGATTTTGGTTTCTATCTGATTTTATTTATGCAGGAATGAAACCAGATCCATGCTTAACACACACGTGCACATTGGTGTTCAGACACTTTGCTGAGTGGGGATCCCCATGATAAACCTAATGGCTGATGCTGCCAGCAAAGGATCTGGAAGTCCCCACTTCAGCCAAGTAAGGCTGACAGGGCAGAGGCAGGAACAGCTTGAGCAGGTGCCCATGGTGCCTACCCTCTCCCCAGGGAGAGATCAGTGCTTTAAGAAGCAAGAGGAAAGGGTAAGAACTGTGCCTGAAACTCAGCTGTGTTCTAAACATGACATAGAGCCAAGCAGCACAGCAGCGATGGCAGCATGGTTGCTGTTACTTTGCTTTTGTGTATCAAATACCAGAGAAAGTGGCTTGTTTTGTGCTTAACTTAGTAATACATAGCAACAGACACAGGTTTGTTTTGGTTCTGTTTCTACACTCCATACACAGTTCCTTTACAGGCACTGAGAAAATCACCTGTCAGCAGCTACATCTGTACAGGACACTGCTCACTGGGCAAAGGTTCCCAGCTCTGTTAAAAAATTTATCATCTGCTTTCTTTTTCAGACACATCTAGCTGATAGTGGTAATGGGTCAGACCTCAGTGTGTCCTTTAAACAAGATCACAGTACACAGACCAAGCAAATCCGTTCCTCCCTTTGGAATCTAGCATAAAACAAATTAAACACCTGAGAATGGAAAAAAACTGGCTGTGTTCTGGAAGTTCACAGATGAACAAATTAAAGCTATTGAAGAACAGTGGACAGGTAGATATCTGAATGACTAGACATAATATATAGGATAAAAACCCTCACATGCCAGCTTTTTAAATTATGTAAGTATCACAGAGTGAAGGGGTACAAGCCTCATCCCTGGTTCCTGGGAAGCAGTAAAGGACACTTCTGCTCTCCCCCTTGGCCTGAAGGAACCTTCCTCTTTGGAGATCAAAACTAGAAGCCATGAGCATCACAGAAGGATCTTGGGGATCATACTGCAAGTAAGGACCTGAGGAACCTCATGACACAGATTTTGCTCATGCTTTGAGCAAAATTCCATATCTGCCATGAAACAGGAGTTTCTGGTTTCAGACCTTTCAAGTGCTGGGAAAACAATACTTCTGTAGCACATATTGTACTTGTTACTACTAGTCCAGGGTATATTTCCATAGCTTGGGGAAAAATGAAAGGAAAAAAATAATTTGAAGATGTATTAGGTGTTTTTTATCTCTTAACTGTAGTGTTAGGATAAAAGGAGAATTTCTTAAAAACTTTTATAAGCTTCAATCTTCATTTTTATGCTAGATGAGAAGATAATAAGAGTAAAGGAGTAAGTTTAAAACTTCTTGGAACTTATAAAGTGCAAAAGCACAAAATACACTGATTCCAGCATATTGAACAAATACTTTGTGTATTGCATAGGGAAAAAAAAGTTACAAGGAACATGGAAACAGAATGTTGCTCATCTGGTTACTTGGTACCCTGCTGGCTCACCATAATCCTGTTACACATCTGTATGAAGATCTGGTGGAAGCAGGGCTTCAGCCTTTAGCTGGTAAGTTGATACAGGTGCTGTGCTGAGGTCCCTGCTCGCTCTGGGAAGCTGTGGCCAGGATGGGGCTGGAGGACACTTTCTTCTTTTCTGGGACTGCCCTTCCTGTGGGGTGAGGGTGTTTGAGAAAAAGCATTTATGTCAGACTTGAGGTTTCTAGAGGAAAATGAATGTGCAAACTCTGCTTGCCTCCTCTGTCCTGCACACGTGGTTAAATTGTGGCTGGCCACCCTTTAGTCAGTCTGACCTTGTGCAAAGCAGAGCACACCAGGCAAGTGTTTTCTCTTACTTTACAGAGAAGATCAGAGCTTCAATTAGCATTGGCATGGACTCTAGGAAATGTGTCATTTCATGAATTCATCACAAAACATGGCATATATGATGGAATTACACACCAGATGAAACGTGGCTTTCAAATATCTTTTTGGGAAACAACAAACCTATTTTGAAGTTGTATAACTTTTTCCATCCTAGAAGAATTTGCACTCCTGAAATGTTTACTTTTTTCTCACATGCTTGCTATACAGCAATTAAAAAAATTTAAGAGTGAATGGCTGACTGGTAGTTTATAAGTGGCAAGCAAGACTCACTACTTAAAATTTTGACACCTGACCTAACACTAATAAAGTAATTCTGTATTGGAACTGCAAATTAAGCTACTTTGTGTTTGATGTAAAATGTAAATAAGATGTTTTCTACATGAAAAAAAATTAATAAGTGAAAATTATGTGTATAAATCAATTAACACTTCAGAAATAAGCTGGCACCTGGCCTCATCTGGGATTCAGGTTTTAATAAATTCTTGCTAGGATTATGACAAATCTTTCTACTGCAGCATTTATGTAGTGAAGATATATAAAAATGTCATGTGTAAACAACATGGATGGATGGCTGCAGAATTTTCTATCATGGCATAACGCTGTATACATACTCCCAAAAGAGCATTTGATGTTTAGCACTTAACACATCTAGGAATTATTTACCTATTTCTTGTTCATATCTTGAATTAACACTTGGTTTTCTTATTACTGAATAAATTTAATATCTGAAAAATAAATATCTATCTTTGTGATCTTCTTTATAACACAACTATAAACATGATAGTTTTATCATGTAATGAAGGAATTGAATTGCCTGTTCTGTTAGCATATAGCTAGCATTATTTTGTGCTGAATCCTACTGTTTGTACTAAAAAGGTGATCTGTGTCTTAGTCTGAAGTCTTATTCCAAACTGCCCTCTTGTGTGAAACCTTCTTGGACTCCGCTGCAGAGCATCCCAGGATTACAAAGAACAGACCAGTAAATCCTAAGGTTTTGGAATTAGGGATCTAAAGTTACAAAGGCTTGGAACCCTAACGTATTAATCAAATTCTGCAACATTAGCTTGGAAAATGAAAATGTTTAATTTGATGGACTAGATACCTCACCTAGCCCAAAATGGACCCTGGGTGTAGAAGATACCACCCTGCTGTTTTCCATTTAAATACACTGTTGTAGGATATAATTAAAGTGCATGTCAAGTACACTTACTTGCATAAGCAACTAGAAGTATTTGTAACAAAAATAAATTTCATTTTCTCTTGAACACAGATGTTAGTGTCATTTGGATTAAATAAAGAGATTCCGACAAAAATCACACTGTATCCTTTATTTAAAAGTGTGCAAAAGATTCTTTAAATAAAAAGTGTTTGTCTTAATAATAAAAGTTTGGAGGTAGACCAACAGTTCAAGTTCTTTATCCCCCTCCAGGTATTTATTATAAAAGCCCTTTCATTTAAAAAAACCTTCGTTTTTTAGAAAAGGGTAAAAACATGATATGTACTTTAGACCTTACTGCATCAAATCCGAAAAGACTGAGAAGAGGTACATTGATTAAAAACCCCTACCAGTGAGAAAGACAGTCACTCAGTCAACAACTTTTATTGACTGAACACTGGTATAGGTTTGGCTCTGAAGCACTCGCCCAGCTTGTCCTGCAGGTCTCACGCCAGTGGAGCCAGAAGAATGAAGCATAGTTCGAGGATATTTAGCAGCAGTGGCTTGTGATATGGTTTGCTGAAAAGTAAGCAGATACATCAAAACAATGGCACAAAAAATACACATTAAAAAGCTGTAGGTGAGCTGTAGTTTAAAAAGAAAGATCTGCAAACCAGCAAACTGAAATACACTTATCAAGAAGGAAAAAATAAATGGTCATTTAACAGAAAGGATAAGTTTTTTTCCTTTATCTGTATTACACTTTTTAGAATATAAAGTGCTAAACTTCCAGTCAACTAAGTATCTTGAGCTTTTATCACCTCAATCTTATTTCAAGTTTGGTTTGTTTCAGTTTTTTACCATACTGTTCACAATTTCCCCCTGTAGTGCTAATTTAATCATGCCAACCTTCCTTTTGAAGTATTTGCTATGAGGCAGTCTCTGAAAGGTCTTTGAAGAGAAAAGGTTTGCAATTTTATCAAGAACTAATTTTCTGCCCATAAAACTAGTCATCTTAGTATAATAAACAGTAGTCATTCTGCTTTTAATCAAGGTAGTTTCTCTCCCTTCTCAAATTAACTCAAGACAAATACTTGACTTAGGTTTTTATTTGCAGAAAGGGTACATAGAATCTATCTCTAGGGCTGTCATATTTATTACATTTTTAGAAGTCAGTTTTTTTTACAGTACTTCAGGTGCTTTCCTTGTCACACTAGTCACAAAATCTGAATCCAGAAATTGTTCTTAATGAAATAATTACCACACTGAATCTCTAACCTCCTAACAAAATACATTTTGAATATTAATTTCTGCTTAGGAGCCCAAATTCTCGAAATTCTATGTGCAGCATGCCACATGGTTGTGAGTCCTGGCCAGAAATGGGGGCCTTTTCTGCTTTTGGTACTGCCACAGTGGTGAGGGGACTGGGGGTGCTTGGGGGACTGGGAGGGGAAAGAGCCAGGACAGGTGACCCAGACTGACCAGAGGGATATTCCAGACCATGTGGCACCATGCTCAGTGTATAAAGTGGGGAGAAGAAGGAGAAAGAGGGAGACATTTGGAGTGATGGAATTTGTCTTCCCAAGTCACCATCATATGTGATGGGGCCCTGCTCTCCTAGAGATGTCTGAACACTTGCCTGCCCATGGAAGCACTAAATTAATTCCCTGTTTTGCTTTGCTTGTGTGCACAGCCTTTGCTTTCCCTATTAAACTGTCTGTTTCTCAGCCCATAATTTCTCCAGCCTTCACCCTTCTGATTCCCTCCCTGATCTCTCTGGTGGGGGAGGAAGTGAGTGGCTGTGTGGGGCTTGGCTGCTGGCTGGGGTTAAACCATGACATCTCCTCATCAATGCCTTCTACACAAAGACAGTAAGTACTGTTTGCTGTTTTCAATTGGCCTCAAGTCTGAGCTTTGTCTAATACCTTTTCACAAGGTAATGTTTCTTCAAACTATTACCAGATGTGTTGTAATAAAAATACTATAAGAAGCATAATCAGATTTACCTGAGTTACTGGATGATGTTTCTCAACAATGACTGAACTCATGGGTGGAGCAACTCCCATCACTGCTAAACTCCCACAAGGTCTTGATTTTTGTCCCATATCAGCTCGGCCTGTGATTCGAGCAGTGATTGTTCTTCCTGCTTTCTGTTGTGCAGACGTTATTATTTTTGCCATGGGCTATAAATAAATTAAATATTAATTAGTAAAAAATTCTAAACATGATATTTACAATGCTCTAGTGTTTCTGCTCAGTTCTAAATGAACATGCCTAAATGGAACATGTGATGTTGCAGGTAATTCAGTACATTACAAAGGATTGAATTTGCTCCACCTGGCTGCAACCAGGATTACTCCATTTTTTCCACTTTTGAGACAGCACTTCAAGCAAATGACTTCTATAGCAAGGGAAGTAAGACTAATTTGACAAAAATCGAGCAGCAGGGACAGTTTAGCTTTGCTCGCTGACTGCATGCTTGAGTGACAGCTGACTGTACTTCCGTCACGGTGGAAATCCTTTCTAGCAATGACAGAGCAGATAATAAAAAAGCTCCCATGCATACAATAATGCATCTTTCTCTGACAGCTGACAGCAAACTGTGTCAAATGTGAAAAAGAAAGGAGGGCAGTTTAGCACTAAGCACAGAAAAGGGAATGAGAGAGAAATTTCAAAGAGCAGGATAATGAGACAAAGCACTTTCCATAGCAAAAGGTTATCAAGTCAAACACAGATTGTTCCTGTTGCACTATACATGTGTATATACACTCTTCTATTCTTCATTTTGTCACACTGCCCTACCTACAAAAAGAATTTAAAACTGCTCCTTGCATAAGTGAATTTATGTAACATAAATGAGCATTTGCAAGCTAGTGTCTTCATACTGCTATGTAAACTCAATGGCAGTGTCCTCAACTACCTACCTGTGTTGCTCTGGGAAATGCACAAATAACAATACTCAAACTAATATTTGTTATGATTATGCCTTAGAAGAAGAAAAAAATTAATTTTAGCATGTTACCAGTTTTTGAGTTGACGTCGCACCAGATCCTGATGCCGTGCTAGCGATGATTACTGGAGAATCAGAATCTAGTCTGGTCTCAGGGGTGCTTGCATGAGCCAGGTGGCTGGAAAACTGAAATGAAACCAGAGTTTACAAGGAATGAATATTACTTCCAAGAAAATTGAATTTTACTCCTTAGATAGTCAGTTTTTTCACTATCCCATTTACCCTTTCAATTGTAATGTCTTTGCAGATATTTTATCTCTAGTGTTACTGTTTATTGTCTAATTTAAAATAACTTGTCCAACAATTGTAGAAGTTGTGTGAATAGCATTTTCACTATTAGAATGAAAAATCAGGAGAGAGGCATGCACATCATCTCTGTTCTAAGCTACTCTCCAGCATAATATTGTTTTACATTGGCTATGTTTTCAGGATGACTCCAGGGCAGATCCAAACCAACCACACAACTAGATGATGATATGGCTAAGCTGGTAAGACAGGACAATAATCTGAGTCCCCTCAATGTCTGTATGTGTTTCCCCGATAAAAAAGAAGTCTTAAGTCAAGCCAGCTTTTCCTCTTCTCAGAGTATATTAAATTCAGGTTTTTTTTAAAAACCCCTCTTAACAGTTTTTTTTTTCCAGAGAGAACCTTAGAAGGGCAAATTA
>VZRX01014906.1:19432-36633 GCA_013398075.1 Notiomystis cincta
ACTGGACAAAAATAGCATTAGGATTTTTATAAGTAAAAAGTTTTGAATTCCTGTAGCTTCAATATTCCTTTAAATACATAAAGTGGTTAAAATAATCTTAATATACTACTAATTTTAAAAAAGTCAGCAAATTAGGCAGATAATTTTAACATAATCAACACTGATAATAAATATTATGAAGCCATTAAGGTTGTGATACATGCACACTATTGATAAATACATTATAATGATATATGATATGTAATCTGTATATTGTGGGTATACTGAATGTATATTAAAATAACTTAATAATGAATGTGTAAAGGGATGAAATTCTGCTTTTATATCTAATGACAGTAGCTGGCACTGCAGTGTTCATATAAATGTGTAATTGCTGACTGATTCTGGCACATGAAAGTTTTTATGTCCACAGATTAAAAGACTAGAAACAAATCACAATCATCTTCTCTGATGTTTGCAGTCCTCCAATGTCTTGATCACTGTTCTACCTGATTAAGAATGCAGATCAATGGTTGTTCAACCATATTAAATAATTATGTGACTAACTTCATTAAAACCACCATATGGCTGTAGCAAAAAAAAGACAGTATGCCTGGGTCAGGGGAGAAGGTGGTACCAGAGGTGCTGGAAGACTACGACCTGCTTGGGACCACGGACAACAAGTCTGTGAGATGTTATGAAGTGTGATTAAAAAGCATAATAGTGGACACACAAAAAAATGAGTTACAGGTACCCTAACATGCAGCACAGCAAAATCTTCAGGTGTTGTGCTGGTGTTGAGTATCAGTTCCAGCTTCTTAGCAAAAATCCAGCAAAACTTTGGCCCATGATCTCAGGGGTTGGTCACAACTATTCTAGAGCTCAGTTTTCTTCATTCCCTTACTACTTACTCTCATTTATATAAGTCTACAGAAACAATGCTTTCACACTAGTCAGTTACCTATTAGGGAGACAATCAAATAAAAGATAATGCTTCAAGATAGAATAGTTCTTAATTAGTAATAGTGAAAAATAAAGTACTTGGGAAATGCCCTGTAATTTTATTCCCAAAGTCAGTATCTTCAAGAAATCATTCATTCTTAATCTTCTATAAATACTGATCAATCCTATGTTTTTACTAGCACACAGCTACTACACCTAGCTTATGTCATATTAATTTCCTGAGCAACTGCACAAATACCACTTATGTTTAACAGGCTTAGACAGCTGCTCACATAAGGATCCTCTTACATCTTCTTCACGTTTTTATTTCCTCTTCCTATCTACCTTTTTGGTGAAGAACTTCTCTAAAGTAGTGCAGAAACTTATGTGTAAGATTGTTAAATTTAGCAACTGAAGTTATTTGCCCAAGGCTATTAACCACTGCTGCCAGTACAGCTGGTTGTTGAGCCACATGTATAGCTGTGGCACTCCTGCTGGCACAGCTATTTTCTCTTTAACGTAGGTTGCTGCACCAGCACGATTATGCTCCCACTGCTACAGATTGTCTCACTGAGGGAGTGATTTCATTACCTCAGTAAGCATGTGCAGCTCTTCCCTGTGTAGCTGCTCAGGTTTTACGGGTATACTGCTGATAAAAATAGACTGGTGTTTCCTGTTCTGGCACAGAGTTACAACTAAATACAGAGCCTGAGAGATTTGTCTGCCCTTTTTACATTCAAAAGCAAGATTAAGAAAGACAGGAGAGCTGTCTGGGAAAAGCTGATTCATTGCACCCTTCCAGAGCATAAAGGAATTTTTGAGATTTCATCTTCACTGCTCCATAACCTGGTGTTTTAAGATGTTTGCCACCTTTAACTTCTTGTTCTGCCTTCAGCTGCAGGTTACCACTCTCAGCAATGTGGGACAAAGAGAACACATTCCTCCTTTCAGCTACAGCAGTATGAAGTTCAGCACCAGAGTATTTCTCAACATATTCAACAGGACATTTTAAAGCAATAAAAGTCCAATAAACTATGTATTGCTATGAATTCTCAAATTAACAAAAAAAAGAGAAAAATAACTCCATTAAAACAAACAAACAAAAAATTCCAAACAAAAATGCACACACACTACCAGATTAAATATTCATCCTGCTATTCATACTAACCAGGATCTGGCCTATTGTCCTTGCTTTGAAACATGGTCATTGCTTCCAGATTCAAAGCACATACACCACGCATAAAGGCTTTCTTCATGGTATCTTCATAATGATCTCTTTCATTATGCAGTTGCAGAATCTCAGCTTTCGTCTGTTCCAAAGCAGCAGTTAACTACAAAACAGGATGAGGAAACAGTTCTCTCTTCTGAATGCAAACTACAAATATATTCATCAATTAACTTTAAAATTCATTTACTATATTTACAAAGATAGAGATTTTCACTTAAAAATCTCTACTTCACCAGAGATGAACAGCTCATTGTAGTTTCTTTGTAATAAAACACAATATTAATACTAGAGCATATCAAGGACAAGACTGTATTTAAACGGACTGTCAGACTGTACCTAAACAGAAATATATCTTGCAAGCTTTTGGCTTTTAGAAGTTGGCATCTGGAACAACCCAGATCTCTGCAGAAACATGGGTTCATTTGACAGAAGAGCAAATATTCTCAGACAATAATTTAAGTATAGGGTAAATTTTCATCACCAATCTCTCTTCTCTAAATGCTGAGAAAAGAACAGAGCAAGTTGCTACTTATGGGTTTTGTGCTGTTAAGACACATTTGGTTAGCCTGTTCTTAAAATTCTAGGTTTAATTTCTTGCTGAAATACAAAGCTCTTAAAAGCTGTATTTTAAAACTGATTACTTAGCATGCACCAATGCACAGGTTGACAATTTCGCCTCAAGCTCTGAAAATTCTTTAACAAACTTAACTGGCAAGCTAAAGAAAAAATCAAACTTAATTTAAGCCTTTAACAGAGTACCTATTACAGAAAAGAAAATGGTACTCATCATGATCATTCGAAATAATAATGGTCTTTAATTTCCATTGTCTTCTTCATTAAGACTTCAAAATGCATAGCCCATATTAACAGGATGCTGTTAGAAAACAAATAGCATTCCCATTGGTAGGCAAACAGATTTGCCTTGTTTCAGGAAAGTCCAATTTATTTCACCTGGGCATGCAGACCAGCAACATTTTATATCAGATGCAGGGAAAAAATATCACGTCTAAAAACATAACAGAGATGTTAGATCCATTTAGATCTTCTTGCATACTTGGGGAGCTCTGTTCTGCTGGAAAATACTCATGTTTGTTAGGTTTGCTGAGAAAGAGACATTTTGGAGGGACAGGGATTGGGAGTCAAGGAGCAAAAGAAGGAAAAAAAATTTGATTTTACCTCTGCAATTTTGGCTTCATAGTCATTGGTGAGCTGAACACAGACATCTTCTGCCCTTAACTGACAAGCTCTTGTTACTTTGTCTTTCCATCTTTCTTCACTAACAGAGCGCCATGCTGCCCATGCTTTCTTCATCAAAGCTGTCCGGAAATGTGTATCTGCTATTCTCATTGCATATTCCTTAGGAAGGAAATACAACCACATCACACGAAAATTCAGGGTTGATAAAAAGTTTGGTACTCCAGTGCAGATGATGTTTTACAGCTCACTACACAGACCACGGCAGCACCCCCTAAACTGTTACAGGTCCTGCAGTGCAGTATTACACAAGCAGTGTCAGCAGCTTTGCCTCTGCACATGTGCCAGGGCACATTACTGTCCCCACCACGAGAAACCCTCTTTGTGAACCACTAGGCTACACACGACACTGGTCTTACTCTTTGTTTAATGACACTCAAACAACAACATCTCATGTGTACGGTGTAAAGAGGCACGTGCGAAGCCATTTGTTGGGTGTCTGGCACATTTGGATTCACTGCAGTCACAAATGAATAAATTTAGACTTCAGGATTGTTTAAAAACTACTTAAAGACAACTCTACTATTCTGCTGTATTTCAAAATATTCAGCAGACAACAGTTTTTTTCCCATTCCAGAGGGTATTCTGACAGCAATGTTCTTTTTAGAACTGATCTTTTCAAACTCTTATTTGACACTGTCAAACATATCAAAATAGAAGCACCGTAATTTCTTCAAACTGTAACAGGAACTGCACAGCTCTGACTTTTTTGAGTTCAGAGGTTTCATTTTCATTGTATTTTGATTTTGTCCACATACCTCTTGTTTGGCTTTAACATGCTGAATCCGCCACAGCGTAAACTTTCTCATCAACTCTACTCTCTCCTTTTGCTTTTCTAATGCTTGAGTCAAGTTAGTAATTACCTGCAAAAATATTTATGAAAACTTTTAATAGCTATGATCACTGTAAGATCAAAGAGAATGTACTTTATGTCTCAGTTATTTTTCACTGAAAGCACTTGCTTTCAACAGATGCTTTGTTCTGAAACTTCCCCTTACTCTAATCAAATCAGAAGTAAAATCCTTGTAGCTTCAACACTCAGATTGTGGCACTTCCATTTTAGTAGTTTTAGGAGAAGTTCAACTGAATTGTTATTTCCTCCTACATTTTCTGGTTTCTGAGCTACTTTCTCATAATTAAATGTTACTGTAGCCTAATATCAGAAGAATCTCTTATTTCAAAGAGAATTATGATGAATCAGAAACATTTATATCAGAAGTTTGTTTCACTTGTCTGAACAGAATGAACAAGTTAAGTCACTGCTGCGAACCAGAAAAATCTTATTAAGTATTGTTACTCTCTTTAGAAGTTCTCATAAAAGATAATATATAGGCTTATAGCAATTAAAACATTTGAGAGCCAAGAAGTCATACTGGACAGAGACTGCAACTAGGGACTTCTACCAGCAATCTCTAAATGTAATGAGTACACATAAATAGATGATGTTCTCCATTTAAAAATGAAGCCAGGTATGATGCAAAATTGGTACACCAAATTGAATATTATTCCATATTTCTGCCTAACTTCTTAAGCTAGATTCTATCATCAGCCACATATGAGCAACTCCAATGGTCAACAGTGACCTATCTTGGGACTTTGTAAAGTTATTTTAACTACTGCATAAATATTGTTGAGAACAGGATTTTATGATAATACATGCTAGCATTTGTTAACATTATATCGCATTTATTACAAGTAATAACATACACCAATAAAATGAATGATACCTAAAATTAAAATAGAAAGCAATTTAAATTGAAATATTAATTACTTTAGTTGAAAAAGTGTCATATACTAACACAAAAATCAATTTTTGATGCTGTATACATGCTGCTACACACTAGAAGTCTTAGCATAAGTCTGTTTTTGTTAATTAGGATGTTTTTGCAAATAAAAAGCATTTGAGATTTATGATGTGAAATAAGAATCTATAATATCTATAATATTTGTGAAGCTGATGGACCTTGGTTTCTGTCCATATCAGGACACAGCAGTTTTGATAATTATGGAGTGATAAGGAAGCACTGCCACCTTCCATTCAGGTGGTAGCAATAGTAATTTTCTATTCAAATGATTTTTTTTTAGAAACAGAACTATAAAATTGGCTGAAGAAATAATTTCTTTGGCATCTTTCATGGTATTATTGAGAATGATGGCACATTAAATATGACTGACATACAATGATATCCAACAGAATTAGATGTTTGAAAGGTATAGGCTGAAATAACCATGCATAGAGGTACAAATTACATGGTACAAGACTAATCCTGTTCTATAATATTAAAACATTTATATTTGCTTGGTCTGTAAGATTCGTCTGTTTTCCAAATGGACACAGAACGTCATCTTCATTCGTATTTTAACTCCTGCAATGTATGTTTTTTGAAAATTTAAGTAGGAATTAGAAACCCAAACTCCATTAAGTGTTCTCAAGTACTAGGTTAAATGTTCAGGCTAGCAGTAAGAAGACTCAGTTATGTTATGTGATTGCAAAACTGTCAAGATTTTATATTCACTTTCACAGTTCTAGTTAATTTTGAAGTTGTTTATACCGTTGACTGCAGAAAAGTATAAATCAGAGACTCCAGATGTCCAGTCTTAAGAATACATATACAAATACAGAATTCCTAAAAATGCTAAAATAGAGGCTCTTCAACATTTATGAGTCTGCTGCCCATTTAAAGTTGAGGAAAACCAATCTAATAATTGAAGATTTAGAGGCTTTTAAAGCATAAAACCTAATAGATTCACCTAAGCCTGCGTGATCTTCATGAAATAAATAAGAAACAAGAGCAGACTAAATAAGAATCAAGAGCAGACTCTAGATTTAAGAAGAAAACAATGCAATGTATGCCCATATAAGTTGTTTTCATTGTTAGTACAGACAACACTATTGGCAACAATGATTATTTTTCTACTATACAATCTGAATATATTATTTACTTCTCTATATTACTTGCTTCAAAGAAATTTTTTTCCAAGAAAGGACCAAAAAATTTAGTGTGGATATTTTTAAACAGAGAGGAACTGTTAAAATATGAAATTGAGTTACTACCTCATCTTTCCTGCTAACAGAGATTTCATAAGTATGAAGTAACTCCTTCAGGTTTTCCATCTCATTCTGCAATTGTCTCACATGAGCAGCATGTTTCTCTTTCTCTTGTTTCATTTGAAGCTTGTGATGTTGAATCAAATTCAGTTTCCAGTTTTTCAGTTCAGTCAGAATATTTGTCTGCAAAGTCAAAAGGATGACAGTAATGCAATTAGTTTAAACTATTCCCTCTTCCCTATTATTTTAATCTTAAAACATTTAGCAGTTAAGGAGACATGAGTATTTACAGTGATACCTTCATTACACAGGCTGTTTACAGCTGTATTACCAGACACAATGAACTATTGAATCATGATATCTGAACATCCCTAATGGAGACAGTTATTCCAGTTTTTGAAACGAGATATTCTATGCTACGTATGCTTATGTGCAATATGCAACAACAAAAAAATACCATTCTCCCAGCAATCACACTGCAACTTCCCCTGCACTCTACAATACAATGATATCTGTGAATGATTTTTAAGGGTTCCAAACAATGCACATACCTTAAGACTTCCACTCCAGAAATCAAGTATATTTTCTATTTCAGTGAGTTTTTCATCTGGTAAAGTGAGTTCAGTCACTGTGGTTTTGCTGACTTCTCTTGGACCATGTGTGGACCCTTGCAAAGAAATTGCTTCTGAATGAGCAGGTTGTTCCATATCAGCCTGCTTCACTGATGTTGAGCCTAAAAATGAAACAAGAGAATAAGGACTGACACTCTGGAAAGGCTAACTGGTCCACATTCTGGATTGTAGGCAGAAACCAGGCATTGGTAAAAAGGAAATAAAATATTTATGAAATCAGAAACCTCCTTTCCCCACATAAGAAAATCTAATCCAATGCTTCCTGGACACATATATTTAAAAATCCTCATTTTCAAGAGTTGTGGCTAGGTACCACTGCAATAAAAGTTAATCTCTGCCCAAAAGCTAATAGGCATGCATTGAGATGAGAATAAAATTAATATTTAAGTAAATTTAGGAAGTAAAATACTGGTTTATATTTAATTATTCCTTGAAGAAAATTTGTTATGTGAGGTGACAACAGAATAAGAAAAATTGGCAAGAAAAGGTATTAGTAGACTCCTGCTAAGAACAACAAAGACAGTATCTTCAAAAGAATACTCTCTTTTTTTCATAAACAGAGGAAACCTCCAATATTTTAGTCTTCACTTCTGAAAACAAATATTGCCTGATGGGTACTATCTTTCGGTCCAATCTAGAAGAGATAAGCTTATCTGTCACAAAGCAATATCTTCAGTGGACTCTAGAAAAGTATGTTTCTAATTTATTTAAGGCAGAGCCTGATGGTTGATACTCTTTTACAGTTTTTTTTATTGTTAGGTCTCCTTTCCTACGGAAATGAGAAGAGCTGTCTGACTCTCTGCCACAAAACTACAACACTCATGCTCCAAACCAAAAAGGACATAAGGAAGAACTGTGATGCAGAGACAGTTACAACTCCTTCTTGGTGTTCCTCTCAAGGTAATACACAACCACACATCATAAAATTAACACCAGCTTGAGCTAAAGGAGTCCCATTTAACACACAATTTCTACAAGCTGAATGTCCTACCCTACTACAGAAGCAAAAGAGATTATTCCCCATCACAAAGTATATTAAAATCAGGCTTTAGCTTTTTTGTCATTGTTTCTCTTCAAAATGACAGAAGTATTGCTAAGGTAGTGGCAGAATTTGAATACTTGTTGCTTGTAAAAGTCTCCAAAATATGTGACATGCCAGACAGCCGATCCAGATTACTTGAAATATATCTAATTTCTGTGATGAAGAATCTGGCTGGCATCTGACTATAAAATTATCTGCCACTGTTACCACTGTTAAATACTCACAGTTCTGTTCTTCACCACTTTTCCCCATTCCTGCATGCCACTCCTTCCTTCAGTAAAATGCATGAAGCTTCGTTTTTTTAATTTTTTTTTAATCTTTACTACTTGGTTAGTTTATGAAGACATCCAACCTACACAACAGAGTTTGTAAGATACCTTAAAAAAACCCCCAACCCAACAGAATGAAATTTAACCAATCAAACCAGGATATTAAAATAGGCTGACAACTGCCACACTCTGAGAATCAGAGTGTTACTAGTTCATCACTCACTTCCCCTTAATTCTCCCTATGAACAGATTATCCTAACACAGCTTTCATTTCTCTCATTTACCGTAGGATATATCACATCTTCATTGACTCCACCAAGTGTATCTGTTTCATGTTTATATCATCTTATGAAATTGATCTTGTACACATATTAATTTAATTCTTATTTCTAGAATTACATGATGTCATTCAGTTACAGTGCACTAAGGTATCAAGGATATTGGAACCATTTAGATATGGTAAGTATACAAATGTACTTTATTAAATAATCTCCACATGCATTTACTGCAACAAATCTCTAGATGGAGGTAATGAAATTAGCTGTTTATCCAGATGTCTGTTACTACTGTTGGGTTTTTCTGCGTTGTTCTAGTATCTGACTTTTTCTGCTTTTATTAAGTAAATAAGCTCTGACAGACTGTTCTCACACATGACATGCTATTAGTGGCCCAAGCTGAGCACAGCAATTTGCTGAAATGTTCTAAGAAGTCTAATGGCTATATACTGAGGACTGGCAAGCCTGAAGAGAAGGAATTTTTCTACTGTTTGGGTATGAGTCATCACTGCACATCTCTGCAACAAATAATTTACTGCTCCAGTCTTAGTAATTTTCAAATTTAATCAACTAA
Organism: Notiomystis cincta; assembly: GCA_013398075.1. Lineage (NCBI taxonomy): Eukaryota > Metazoa > Chordata > Aves > Passeriformes > Notiomystidae > Notiomystis > Notiomystis cincta. The sequence goes on from VZRX01014906.1 coordinate 28,677, forward strand.
ACTGGTAACAAGAACAGGAAATTAAGTTTTATGTTTCAGAGTTTAAAAACATTTGGACAATGAACTGAATTGAATAGTACAGCATGTTTATTCCAATTATTTCTCTTATTTGACTGAAAGCTGTTAGGAAAGATACTATATATTTAAATTTTCTGCAACAAATAGAGATTACCAGAAATCAGACTTCTACCATCATAATGGTAGCATTCAGACTATGAAAAAAATTTCATAACCAGAACTTCATTTCAGAAGGCATCACATGGCATTAGAAACTCTCTTGCTTCCAATACCACCATGTGGAAAAATACATTGTAAACTTGAGAAGCTCTGTAGAAGAGTAAACTTTCAGGTTTTAACTCCATACTCAGCACATTCATTCATTTTAGTTTACAATTATAGAACACTAACCTAATAATTTATGATTTTCTTGTTTTAACACAGTAGGAGCATTAGAGCCAAATGTCAAAAAGCTTGATTTTTAGTATGAACAAGAAAGCGGGGCCAAAAGAATGGAGTTTAGCAAAAAAATTAACTATCCTTGTTTAGAAACAAATTGGTAAACAATCCCACCTGATCAGAATTAGAGGTATAGTATTAATCTTGAATTAAAGCATTAGAGGTATAGTATTAAACTTGAACTTAACAGTTTTCTCACTGTTCATTCAAAGTCTTCTTATTTCCATCATGAACAAAGAAGGTATTCTGAGGCCATTAACAATGTGGCCAACACCACTTCAGTAAGTAATCACCATCAGTCAGTACTAGTGCTTCTATAGAAGAGTTCAGGATTTTGATCAGATCTTTTCCTAAAAGTTGAAATAACCTTTCTACAATGAGATTGTTTTAAGCTCTGTCTCAAGGTGGTATGACCCATCTCTGTCCCAGACTGAGAAGACATAGTAGTATTTGAACAGCAAACACATATTTTGATAAAGTAGCAAAGCAAAGACATCTTGTTCATAGCATAGTAATTGGCAGAAGCAGGACCAGTCTGTATAAATATTCTTCTTGTTTTTTCTGTTCTTTGGGAAGTCCAGAAGCACCTTCTTTACTGTGTTTAATCACTTTTTTCCCATTTTGAACATAACAGACAAATTGTATTTTGCAGAGTGCTGCGCTTTGCGAAGAAAATAAATATCCCAGGTGGCTCCTTGTAATGAGCAATACAACTCTTTTAATGAGAACTACAATGCAAAATTTTGATCACCATCAAGTATAAGATTCTTTCTTTCCCCTGTTCCATGACAATTAACTACAGCTTGCAAATGACTATTCTAATTTGGTAACACCACGCATATTAAAAAGATTATGCTCTCCAAATATATGAAGAGAAGCAACTGAGGGAATGGAATTTTGTCCTCTCACTTCTATGGCCATAAAAAGGAACAAAGACCTGACAGGCTACATGTTTTGCCCCATGTAGTGGTTTGAGGTTGGCTGGGTGCCAGGCACCCACCAAAGCTGCTCTCTCACACACCTCTGCAGCTGGGCATTGGAGAGAAAATACAATGAAGGGTTCATGGGGTGAGATAAGGAGTGGGAGAAATCACTCATGGGCTAAGCAGGCACAAATTAGAGATATTAATTAGATTTATTACTAACAAAATCAGCAGGATGAGAAGTAAAATAAGAGCTTAAAAACACCCCTCTCCCCCATCCCTCTCTCCTTCTCTCCTCTACCTCCTCCCCCAGTGGCACAGGGAGACAGGGAATGGGGTTATGGCCAGTTCCTCACATGTTGCTCCTGCTCATGGAGAGGAGTCTCTCCCCTGCTCCAACATATGGGGTCCCTCCTATGGGAGACTGTTCTCCATGAACTTCTCCAGCATGAGAAGTCCATCCCATGGGCAACAGCTCTCTGTGAACTGCTGCAGTGTGGGCCACTCTCCCATGGGGTGCAATCCCCCAAGGACAGCCCGCTCCAGTCTGGGACCTCCATGGTGTCACAAGTCCTGCCAGGAAACTGCTCCAGCGTGGGCTCCTCTCTCCACAGGTCTGCAGGGCCCTGCAAAGGACCCTGCTCCAGTGTGGGCTTCCCAAGAGGTCACAGCCTCCTCTCAGACATCCAGCTGCTCCAGTGTGTCTCCTCCATGGGCTGCAGGGGCACAGCTGTCTCACCATGGTCAGCACCATGGGCTGTAGGGGAATCCCAGCTCCAGTGCCTGAAGCACCTCCTCCCCTTCCTTCTTTGACCTTCATAGCTGTTCTTCACACATTCTCACTCTGTTTTTCTTTGGTCACAATTACAACTGTGCAAAATTTTTTTTTCTTCTCAAATCTCTTATCACAGAGGCTTTACCACTATTTCAAATTGGCTCAGCCTTGGCCAGCTGCCCTCCCATCTTTTGGAGCTGCCATGGACTGGCTCTGTCAGACATGGAGGAAGTTCTGGCAGCTTCTCACAGAAGCTATCCCTGTAGCACCCCCACTACTAAAGCTTGGCTATGCAAACCCAATACATCCCAGAAAAAAAAAAATTAAAAAGTAAGAGCATAACCCATCTGAAAGAGTTAAGGAGAGACAGGAGACTGAATAGCTGACTACAATTTTCTCTTCAGACAAATATGGTTGAAAATAAAGTATATAGTCATGTACTAAAAAGTGCATGAGTCTAGTACTTCGATTCTGATAGTCTTTCTTATGAACAGCAGTATTACACATCACATAAATTTTCTTACGAAACTATATTCCACACAGGTTGGGAGACCAAACTCTAAGCAGAGAGAGCACTGAGGACAATACCCAAATTAGAATTTGGTCCATAATATAGTTCCATATAGCTGGATTTGAAATTTTCTACTGCTCTTTTAAGAACAACTCAGGCTGAGAAACAGTTCCAGCAGCTGACATTAACTGCTCTACAAATCAAGAGTTTTGCAAGTATATTTGAATCCTGGCAACCTGTGATTTATAATGTGACTGATCAACAATGGAAGAACATTAAGAGGAGATAAGCACTTTGTGCATGGGGCTCTGGGAAGAATACAGGGAGGGACCACAGCTGTCATCACCTACCACTTGCTATCTCTTGCAGCCTTAATCCTTCCATACAGATTGTCCAGCAGTTGCTTCAGAATCTACAAACTTAAAGAAATAGTATTGACCAAACTTCCAAGTTGGAAGGTACAAATATATCACTTGCACCTCTAAACAGTAGGCATAAAGCCATCCACAAAGGTTCTAGATGAGAAGACAGAAAGGTAGCTAAATATTCTACTAAGTAAATAGAATGAGAAGGAATAGAAGCTAGTTTAAAGTCATTTTTTCCTGCTTATTCTTAACTTCCTAGAAAATAAATAATGCAGGTGTGATTGTTTACTATTTCTTCTGAAGCAAAATTAACAGCAAAGCAAAATTCTCAATCTAAATGCTAGCAACAGTCGCAAACAACACAATCAAAAATATCCATATTACTAATGCATCACAAGACACTAAGTTTAGAGTCCTAAACACCAAGGAATAAAATAAAACTAGAATAATAGGATTGAACTAAACGAGCAGGAATGACATTCATGTAGTGACATGATTAGTCATTACAAAAAGCCCTTTTAAGGTAGTTCTCCCTTCCAAATAGCCATTGTTTCAATACACATTTCTCTATCACAGCACTACAAGCTTGACCAAAACCAGCTGTGACCCATCAAATTTCAACTAAGTATACTGTAAGTAAGGGTATCCCTTTTTCCGTTATTACAGCAATGATCTTTAAACATCTGCACCAAAAAATACAAAGAACTGTCAGCACACCAACACTGTCATCTGAAAGTGATGTCAGAGAGAGAACTCTTCATGGAATACGCCTTCCTAAAGTTCTTGTGCAAAATGCAAATGTACTACAGATGAGGTACATATATTTTTCGAACTAAATCTAGATCAAAAAATGTATGTTCATATAAAAAGTATGTTTATATAAAAAATGTATGTTAAATAAAAGTTGTATCATTGTTCTTGTAAGCTCAACACATAGCCTTGGGCATCCTACCTGGAGTCTTATGGTGATTGGCATCATCTGTTATTCTTGAAGATCTGTCAGGTCTCGGTTCTGAGGCAGGTTCTGGCAACTTTGAGACACAAAGTTCAAACTTTGGAGTCACTACAGTATAACGAAACAGCTCTTCATATTCATCCTGTCGAAAAGTGGTGACAAAGAATTATAAAACTACAATTACATTTTTAAAAATTAGGCATATATAAGAAGTACAAATTATTTTCTATGATTTTGAGAGGTTTCTTTTTTATTATTATGGTGAAAACTAAGGCATTTCCCTTAGAGTTGCAAAAGTGAGTTGTTTTCCTACAGTGACTATAATAATTTAACTTTCTCTTGTTTAATGTTCACTTCCCTTCTGATTACAACTGGATGCACTGTAACAGTTGCACAAAAGACTCTGCCAGGTACAGAGTATAGCAATGGATACTATAATAGACATCTAAAACAAGAACTGGAAAAGAACTCCAGTCCCAGATCATGTAAGTTAGTAATTGGCCATTATTATTTCTAATCACTACTACCAGTGCTTCAAAAAAAACATGTATTTTTATAGCCATGACAAAGATGCTACTGAACACAGTCACACTTCACATTCTGTAACATTACAATTTCTTTGGTGGAAGTTGTAAAGCCAATCATCAAAAGATACTTGATTATATACAATTTTATTTAGTGTAGATATAATTATTCTCACCTTTTATTATTTATTTTTCAAATTATACAGGAATATGGAATGTGTATATATAACTTAGAAAGAAGCTTTCCTATTAAGAAATTATAAACCTATCTAACTGGTACATGGCATTATACTATGCACCAAAGTAAGCCAATTAATATTTTTTGAAACCTCCTAATGAGGTTTCAGGATTTTCAGGATGAAGGTATTTATTGTTCATTGTGAAACTGTAAACAATCTGTATTATAGCTTAAACATACAATGCAGTAATTAATTAAACAAGTTCCAGTACCAGTTACACACTAAAACCAATTACATCTACTAATTAAATATTTGGAAAACAATGCCCATTGGAAAATACTAAACCAGGTCACTAGCAGCTATTCTTTCTTCACTTAGTACTATCATATTACTTCTGTTGGGTATCCTAATGAGGTCAAACCTCAGAAACCAAGTGTGAATTCAAAAATTAATTTCCTCTTCAACCTGGGGAAAGTTGGAGTGAAAATCAATGAAAAGTACCAATTACATGTAATATGTTTTTGAGTCTAACAACTGAAAAGGATAATACTTCAAAATTCTCAGTGTAACCTCTATATTTTTGTGTGTTTCAACTAATTAGAAAGTTTAAGAAGCTAGGTTTGGTACATTTTATCTGAATTCTAGTTTCCATTTAAATGTCCATTTCCCATCTTCTAATCTATTATGTTCAAGATAAAAGCCTAAATGAATGTATATTAAGCTAAAGAATTACAAATACATTATGTATCTTTCAGATAAGCATGTCACATTCCATGTAAAAGGTATAGTTAGCTGCAAATCAACAAGTCATCAACTTTTCTACAGCCATTTCTTTCCAAATGTGTACAGTTTAGATTTTACAAGATACCAAAAGAAGAAAACAGATACCTTCAGATCTGTTATTCAGTTGGGAACTACATGGAACCACACAAAACTCCCTGTAGCAAAATTTCAGCTGAGTAAAGAAGCCAGTATTAGCCTTAACTATATAAATTAAATGATTCTGCAGAAGATGTCAGATCACACCTCTGTCTTCTTCTAAGAGATCAGGTAACCAAAGAGCAACCTAAAACTAATTCTTCCCTACAAACAAATTAGTTCTCAGACAGAGCTGATCCAGCTGCTTCCATGATTATCTTGGTCAGTTCAAAGGACCTAGTAAGTCAGATGTCAGATGCAAGTTGGTGGCTCACGTTGAGTCACCCAACTTATTCATTACCACACAAGCTGTCCTCCTATAGACATGCCTAGCATGTCTATATGCATATCAAGTTATGGCAGGAAATTTCTTCCAAATTCTAACTCTTTTATTAAAACCCAAAGAATCCACTCTGTACAGGAATACGCACGCTTATGCACCAACAGAAAGTGTCAATAGACAGCATCCAGTGACAAATCTGGAAATAAATGTTTATAAATTACAGTATTACCACACTGTTGAAATGAAGTTGAAAGGCAAGTATTAAAGAAATCACAGTATCCCAGTTGTAACCAGAAACTTAGACACACGAAAAAAAAAATCCTAAAGACAGCAGTGGGAATATATATAGAAACATTGAGTATTTAAGTGTATTACCTCAATCTTAAATACTCCATAACAAGTGTGTTGCAACTGGAATGCAATAGTTACCAGTACATTTAAAACAAAATCATAATAAAATAAAATTAACAATATATATTTGGTTTACTATTGGGTTCTGCTTTGAACAAAACTTTCAAGCTGTTTTGTCAACTGCAAACAATTCTGTTGAGGTATAAAATGAGAGGAATATAGTTCTATGACCTGAAGGTCAGTGCAGTTTTGGCCATTAAATGCCTTGGTTTTGTAGAAGTAAATGTAGCGACGCAATGAACAAACGACACCAAAAAAAAGAGATTTTTTGGGGTAATTTTTTTCTATTTTTTAATAAAAATCTACAGATACTGTTAAGGATTGTAGTCAAGGTTACTAAACAAAATGGCAAGAACAGATTGAATTGATAGTCTTGCATAACCCAATTATAAGTAATGGAAATTCTCTATGAGCCAGTGGATCTCTTTGTAAGGAAAAAGTAATAATCTGGTCTCTATTTAAAAGCAACACGTTACCGAAAAGGCCCAACCAAACAAAACAGAATAGATGTTCCAAAATTATCTAAAAGGAGTAGAGTACTTCCCTCTCAACCTTCATATTGATCAGCTGTGACCCCAGTGTTCTTTTCAACAGTAGCAAACTCCTACCGGGGGGTAGCATTGGGCTTCTCTAGTTTGGAGAAAAGGAGGCTGAGGGGCCTCTTTGCTCTCTACAGCTTCCTGAGCAGGGGAAGTGAGAGGAGATGCCCATCCTTTCTCCCTGGGACCCAGTGATGGAATGAGCAGGAATGGTTTGAAATTGTGCATGGGAGAATCAGATTTGACATTAGAAAGCATTTCTTTACTGAGAGGGCAATCAAACACTGGAATGGGCTTCCTAGGGAGCGTGGTTGATGCCAGGAGCCTGTCACTGTTTAAGAGGCATTTGGACAATGCCCTTCAATAACAAGCTTTCACTTTAGGTCAGCCACAAAATGGTCAGGCAGTTTGGTCAATGATTGATGCAGGTCACTTCCAACCAGAACTACTCTTCTCTAGACACATTTTTATTTGCAAAACAGTTGTTCATTAGTATAAGTTTATCGTTCTCTACAAGGTGGCCTTAGAACCTCCTTGATAATCAACCAGATCATAACAAAAAATTCTGGTCCTTCAAAATTTGTAGCATAATGCTTTTTATCTTGTCCTCTGACTACAAAAGGCATTGGAAACGCAAATGCATTACTACTGCTAAACAAAGATTATGAAAACTTATCCATGAGATACAAGCACAAATAGAGAAGTATATGAGCTGCAGAAATTAATTGCCTCTAAAAATGTTTAAAAGGTACAAGTCAATCCACACGGTAAAAAAGAAAGTAGAAAGCCCCTTAATTAAACAGTTCTGCTGCTGTATATGCCCATTTCACCAGGTGATAAATGTGGAGATGCACTTCTACAGGGCAACTAGCAAAATGTGTTATTGCCAAAACTATCCTGGTTTGGACTGTATCCTACCAAAGGAAAAAAATACACAACCCACTACTCAAATAGGAATAACCAATTATTAAATGATGAAAATCTGCTTTATCCAATATCACTGCATCCTCTTGAGAGAATGATGAGCACAGAAAAGGAACCCTTTCCAGTATTATAGTTACAGCACGTCCTGATGTATTTGACACAGAAAGTAAAGAAAAACAAAACAAAAAGCAATC
>VZRX01014906.1:49861-63488 GCA_013398075.1 Notiomystis cincta
TACGTCTTATTTTATTAATGTTGACAAAGACTGGTAAAATGCCATTAACTATAAGGAAGAAAAGAATTCAGTGAGATGGTCTAAATGTGCCAGAATATGCACTAAAGGTACCTTTTAAATTTTAGAGAGTGCTCTTGGCATTCATTTTAAGATGCAAAATGCTGTGTGTTACAACAGTTTTTCCTTTCAAATTTTCTGGAACCTAATTACTAAAACATTCTGCTAATAAAGAAAGACTCATCGTATTTGAAGGACTATCACCTTCAATTTAGACTGTAATAAAAACTTTGGTTGCTATTAAAAGGCCTTTCAAAAAGTGTTCAGATGTCTGTGACATTCAGGCTGAAATGTTTTGTGTGGTATTCATGCTGCTAACTTAAGGCCTTTTTATTGCAGACATCTTCTGGGGTTGTGGATTCCCCTTATTCCCCTGCTTAAAGGACATCAGAGGTAGCCTCATCTGGAAACCCTTCTAGTCTTTTGTACTCCTAGCAGAGAAACAACTGCCTGCAGGGTTCAGTTGATCTCATACATTTCTAAAAGGTTGGATGAATCATACTACAAAAGTGCTTATTTCTCTGTTGTGACTGTAGAGTCTAGAAAACTAGTTCAGATATCCACATTTTAGACATTTGCATTTGCTCAGATGATTCCTATCTTTTGAATGTAATTGTACTTCAAATGGAACTTCAAACTCAAAGGATTATTAAGCCCAAATTTTTTTCATTTTGGCATCCAAACTCTACAAGCCTGGTTTGTATATTGATCTGAGTAATTTTTTTGGAGTAAGGAGACACAACTCCCTCTACATCAGGTGAGAGATAAATCTGGTAGCACCTGTTCCATTCCAGTTCACTGTATTAACATTATAAAAACATAGTAAAAACAATATAAAGGAAGGTGACTTTGTTAAAGGCTTAAACGCCTTAAGATTTGTGAAACAAATGTAAAAAGCAAAAATATAAGTGTTTTAAAATAAAAATTTGTGAAGCAGATAAGTAAACTGACAAATGAAACTTTTATGGAAGACAGTATTATAAAAGAGAATGGGAAGATAGAGTATATATGAAAGAAATTATACAGACAAAACCAAATCCTTAAGTATGAACTGAAATTAAGGGAATAAAAGTGCTTATGGAAATTTTTGCAGTCTTAAATGAAATAAGAAGAGGAAGGGATATGAAGGTGTGTGTGTGTAGATAAGTGACAGTAATTTTGGGCAGAATGTCAAAAGCTTTGACATTGGAGTGAAGCCCAACAGAACCGGTGACAGGGTGAAATGTAAGTGAGTATGGGACTATTTTAGAATGAGTTGATTAATCAGCAAAGTCAGAGACTATTGCTCTGGAAATCCCACAAGAAAAAATGTGTTTTACTTACTCATTTTTGGAGTTCGTAAGTCACCGCACAACAAAATTTTCTTATTTCAAGGTGACTAGCAATGCTAGCACTCACAGACCATCTCTGGTTATCTTTACAAGAAAACCTTGAGACAGTGATTGAAGGTTGAGGTGGCAAATGTGACTAAATACAGTGTTATCTAAAATGTATTTTTCTGTACAAAAACATCCCAAATTCTGCCCATACCATGTTGGATTTTGAGCTGATCATCTTGAGAACAAGGTCTTTGGTTGCAATAAGAACATGAATTTGCTTCTTAACGACTGTTATCCCTTCCTCTTAAAATGCCATATTTGAACTGTGAAAAAAAATCCAAAGAAAGGTAAAAAGGATGATCTAAATTGTGATGTTACAAAGGAAATAGTAATTAGGCAAACCAGAGTTCTTTACTGTGGAGAAAAGATTGTTCTATGGAAATGTTAAAGAGGGCTAAAACCTCACAAATGGTTTGGAGGTTGTGCACTAAGGATTTCCTGTTTAGTCTAATTTCTCATAAAAAAGTGTTGAATATTAGTTGCAGCTAACAGAAGTCTCATTCAAAGGCTTGATTCTTCATCTTGTTTTGGCATTTGCAATGTTTTTCAAGAAACTCCTCATATTCACTCTACACTTTTTATATGCCTTCAGAATAGTGGATAATTTAGAGAGGGAATGTCCACCAATACCTATTGAATAAAAAATTACATTATCCCTGGCTGAGGAATTCCAAATGTTACAAATTTTTGAAAGTTAGATCATTTGTTGAAGTCTCATTATGTGCTGTATTGTTCCTTTTGTTCCCTTTTTACTTTGTGTGATCTTTAGGAGAATGGTTACTAAACTTGATGAATCAGTAGCCTTTGCTCTGACATAGAATCACCCTAATGTTAGAGACAAAGCTGATTTAAAATAATAATAGATATGTCTGGTAGTGTTAAAATAGAATTACAACAAAAGTATGTAATTTATATTGAGATATTTTTCAGGTAAATATATGAAATATATCAGATTGCATTTAAGGTAGAGTGATTCCTTCTTATTCTATGTGTGAATTGCAATTTTTCTTATTGTAGTTTCAGGAGTGTGCTTAAAAAGGTTGAAAATTTTTGAATATGTCCTGTAGCAAAACCAGTGAAGATTATAAATAGGAGAATAAGTGGTGAAGGGACGTATTATTTTTAACTCTACTGTTTTCTAGTTTTCAGCTCTGATGCTTTCTTCCTCAAAACCATCTATTTTCCTTCTCTTTTTGGTTTAGTTTGCTAGATTTTGTTTAATTTCCTATCTCCCACTTGCTTTAGTGAGCAATAAGTGTATTTGTGCCAAAACCAAGAACACTAACTTCCTATTTTACACTGTTATCTGTGTGTTTCTTTTCCATTTATAGAAGAGCATATCTACCTAGTAGTGCCAAGTCTGTGGTAAGTGTTGCAGTAATTCACATTTTCCTGTTTCCCTCCTTCAGGATTGCACATTATACTTTCCAGCATGTGATGTGAATACAGATGGATCTTGTGGGAAAGAGAGCACAGTAATAAAAAATTGTACCTGCAGGAAGAAAACAAAGGAAAACAAGTGTTTGCTCATGTTGTGGTTGTGTATGTGAGACTTGAGGGGAAAAGGTACCCTTTCAATGTAGTTTTCATTTTAACAGAAATATTGAATGTCAAAGCATAGAAGTAGCTAGCATTACCTGTCCTACAGTCTTGTATCTGTCTGGATGCAGAAAGTCAGGACTAATTTAAGGAAATTGGTATTCACATGAAGACTTATATTCAAATGAAGTGCTTATATTCGATTACGTGTATCTATTAATATGAAGACAATAATTTGGAATAGCTTTAAAGGTATTAAATTTCTTTACCATCAAGCTCATACTCACTAAAGTCTATGTGGGAATTTCTTTTTGCAGTACTTGTAAACATACCACCCATTCATAGGCAGGTATTACAGTTCTCACAGCTTTCCTTTCCATTACATAATCAAACAATACTCAAAAGTTCAGCTGAAAAACACTTTTCAGTAGACAATCTGCAAAAATAATCTACCAAGACATTTTTTAAAAGGTGTGCATAGTCTTCAGTCACTGAAAGATTGTAGCAAGAAGCAGACCTTCAAAGAATGCCTGAAGTGGATGAGTTACTGTGTTGAAATACAGAAACTGGTAATGTGTCTGACCCACAGAGCATTGGTACGTGTTGGTGCTGGTCTCCTTTTGAGTTATAAATTGACTTTTATGGATTGTAGTTGGGAGCAGGAAGAAAAAATGGAGAAGAAGATGCAGCAAAGAACAAGAAAACCTTAAAAATGATAACTCCCTCACTCTGGACAAAGGCAAAAACCAATGTAAATGCAACCAAAAAAATTCTCACTCATCAAAAAAAAAGAGTATGTGCTTTGTGCTAATTTAAAAGACATTAATTTAGAAGACATTATAAACAATTGGGATGAGATTTTGCTTGCATAACTGTAGTTATACATCTCAGACTTACATCTTAGCTAGAAGCCAAAATGTGTGATTTATTTTGTCCTAAAATGGAATTCTTAAACATGTTAGAGGATGCAGGAGACATCTAAAGCTAAGTGAGAAGTATTCCATTCTTTGTTGAGGTAAGGGTGCCCTTACTGTGCTGTGGTGCAGGAAGAGGAAGATGAGTGTGGAGAAAAGAAGTTTCTTTTTCAGATTCAAGTTCAAAGACACAATATTCATGTTTTCATGGAGTGTTAGATTGGGAGATTGATCAATATAGTTTCTCTAGTTTAACAGCAAGATAGTTATGTGTATTGGCTCTTCTAAGAAGGAAACAGCTTGAAAAGAAATACAAAAGCAGCATGGAAATTTGTGAGGAGGAGAGGTATTGGACTGGAAACAGCAGTACTCAGAATGACATTTGACACAGTGAAAAACCGCTCTGCTGGAGTTAAAACCTCCATCTAAGGAAGGAGCATCCTCCCAGCTGGATGCTGTGAGGTGTCTGCATCCAGCCAGTGAACTGTCAGTTCAGGCTGCAACAACACATACCCACACTTGTGATGTGCGTATGTGAAGTCACGGGGCTCTTTCACACTGGTGTGTGATTCAGCAGGTTGTAATGAGCTGCACAGAGCCATGGAAAGCTCGACCACCCACACCTCTAGCAGGAGATGTGTATGGAGGGGAGCAAGCACACCCAGGCTGGGTGTGTGCACCTGTAGCTACTCAGAAGTGCTGTGAGAAAGATGTGCACATGTAACTGTGTTTATGTGTCTGTCATTAGAGCATTTTGGGTGGGTTGTTGCAGGAGGCAGTTTTTGTTTGTGTATATTACAAGCATTTCATATGCATCTAATATTGTGGTTTATTAGCATTTTGCTTGCATCTAATGTTGTGGTTTATTTGTGTTGCTGAATGTTAAATATAGAGATCACTGATTGCTGGTTAATTACATGCTGTTAATAAATTGCCTCAATTCTGATTTTCCCTCTGATAATGTATCATGTTTAGCAAAAGATCTCTAAGCTGGGTATACTGTTACTGTAATAAACACAGCTGTGAAATACAGCATCACAGAAAGGAAAGGACAGGGGTTTTGTTTAGCTGTTGAGAAATAACAAAATTAATAGCAAAGTGACAAGTAAGTTTTGATATATGATGAGATCTTGCCAGTCTCTGAAATGCTCACCATTGAAACTTCTAAAATTTTGTCTATAGATACAATGAAAAGCTCAACTAAGAGTCAGTTTTGTATCAGTTAACTTGCAGTAGTTCTTGAGGGATAGAGGGGAATCCTTCTAAAACTGGGAGCTGGATTAAGAAACATAATTCAGGAAGGACAAGTCATAGTCCCTTCATTACGATTTGAGTGAAAAGGGAAGTAGAATAAGCGTTGCTGATGGGAATTATTAATATACCAAGAACATTTCATGTGAGATGTTATGCAAAGTGCTGCATTCTAGTTTTCTGGTGAACAGATTCTTCAAAGAACATAGTCTCAATTAGAACCCTGGAAATAAAAGAGGTATTTGAGTAATAACTGGAATCAATTTCTCTAGTTAGATGACATAGTTGAGATATATTTCAGTATTTATAACCATTTCTAGAATTTGTAGCAAGTTCCTAGGCTTTGGTCTTTAAAATGTTATTACGAATTTAATTGACTCAAAGATTTAAATGTCCCCATTTAGGATACTATGTGCAAATAGTTTTTGTTCCTGAAGACCTTTGTTAAAAAACTGGGAAGTTATGTGTACAGTAAGCAGAGACTGTGATCTGTGTTGACTTTTAACATACTTTGAGAAAATAAGACATTGTCTTAGCTACAATCGTGCAGCATGGTTGTGCAATCATACATTAATTTTTAGTTGTTAAGACACTATTTGCAAGACTGCATCTTATTTTCCTTCTTCATGTTGCCTCATGCTACAGTTTTATCATTTCAGTTTTAGTTCTTCAAAGATTCAAAGATACTGATATGTCTTGAAAAGACTTATCTCTTTTTTTTTTAACTTTTAAAAGGAACAATTGAAATGCAATATTAAGTAAATTACATAAAGACTCTAACTAGCTGGTGGCCTTGGCAACCCTTAAGAAAACTCAGTATTATACAAAAAGTAGTTTTTCCTTCTTTTTTTTCCTGTTTTCTCAGATGTTGCGTTGCATCAGTGCAGAACAGTTAAGTGATATCATCACTTACATTATATGGAAAGGATATATGACATCTAGATACTATTAGAGTCCTTTCTGAATTTCTGTATGCTGAATGCATGTGAGACATCACTCTGTCAGCTCTGTAGCTCATATAATTCCTGGTACCTAAGGGACAGTTTTAAATATTAAAGTGTTTGTATGTTATTTTATATTTAATCAGAGATGGAGGTTTGGGTCAGCCCCTCAGTGATACAGATTCTACAATTTACATCATAACTGTGTCTGTTTAGACAGGCATAGTTTTCTTTTTTTATGTACAGAAAATCATGACTTCCTGAGATACTCCTGCCTATCCTTCCTAATAATTGATTAAAGGAAAGATCTAATGTTCCTGACTGAGAAAATAATAAAGGAGTTCTGGTTGCTCCTTGATCTTGTAATATGTTTGCAAAGCGCTTGGAAACCTTGCTAGAAAACATACTAATATGTGCAGCACAGTGTCCCTATTTGTTAGATAATCATTATTCCTAACAAGTAATCAGATCCAACATACTTTTTCATCTGTTGTCTTTTTATTTACTCCTTCTACATTCAGGTCATGAACACGATTCTATGAGACCAGCAGTTAGACAGAATGAGAAATGGTAAATTTGAAAGGACAGCCTAGGGAAGCCAAGCAAATGACTGACACTGCTCATGGCTGGGAAGCCTGCAAGGTGTATGGATTCTTAATTAGTGTCTTTGAGAGGCATTAACTCTTCTGTTCTTTTTTAACCTATCCTATATTTCTAAATTGTATATAGATCCAGTGCTATAATTTGTTTGACTGAGTAGTTGATTTATTGCTATAATACATCTTTCAAAAGTTACATTTTTCTGTTTTTACTAATATCTGGTGGTATCTTACCTTAACAGAGCAGTGCTTATGAAGTCAATTTCATATTTTTGAAAGCCTCTGTAGTGCTAGACCATGTCCAGAATATTCTGATACAATTTCTCCCAGTAGACAATACTAATGTGATGGTTATACTTGTTAGGCTAATTATATCTTTTTTTCTTGAAGTTATATGAATTTTAGCATTCATATGAGGTGACAACTGTATTTATCCTTTTGTCTGATCTCACTTATCTTTCCTTTACACAATGTTTATTATTAGGAACTCTTCAGATTTGGTAATGGGTGTTTCAGTTATGTTGTGTTGCAGATTTAGCACTTTTACAGTGTTACTTCTCCCCTGCATAACTTGAGAGGACTGCAAAGTCTTCTTTGAATTTCAGAACGTACATACAAATACGATCTTCTCAGTGTTTGTGTAGTTTGCTTTGTGTTGTCTTCCTTCCCAAAATAGCTTATGAATAAGCTCCTGAAAGTGTAGTGCTGAGAGGAATAATGTTTGGAGGTTTTAGCTTCTATTTTCTTCCATAGCTTGTGTAATTATTTGTCTGTTTACCAATTCATTTCATGTAATCTTGCATACCAACACAACTAAGTTTATGTTAAGGTTTGTGGTATGGTATTTCTCTTGGTACTTTTGGGATATATTTAGAGAAAGATGGCTTTTCTTGGGAAGGTATATAAAATTTCAAAACAAATTTTTCCAGCAAGCTTGTATCACGTTTTGAAAAAGGAGAGAAGTGAATGAACTAAAGAAATTATGGTGTCCACCAGGAAAGATTCAGTGGAACAAATACAGGCCTGGTCAAGAGAAAGTTATGAGTAAGCTTTGTATTCCTACAACTGATGGGTCTTAATCATCATTTGATATTCAAATATTATTAAATAATGAAGTAGCTAAATATCATTCTTCAGTATTGTTGCTGGGCTTTAAGAGTATAAGAAATTGAAATGTAGGGAGTTGCAATCTCACAGTTTTCAAATCATGTGGTAATCTTGTGTATTTCCATTTGTATGTGCTGACTATAAGATAAACAAGAAAGAGTTTGATAGAAAGGTTCTCCACTGGGGGTAGGACTTTTTGTTGGTTTTCCTGCTGCATGCTCAGGTTCTTTCAAAAGCAGTAGGAGCTGCAAGTGCTCACTACACGTAGAGCTGAACAGAACACGTGAACTTGCTTGTCAGCTACTATCATTGAATATTTGGAAATGTTTGTCATCCACAAGCTTTCCCTCTCTCACATAGTGTAGGCACTCTAGATAGTCTTAGTCTTGTGTGAAGGGATCATAGCTTTCAAAGCTTGTCCAATAAGATTCTTAAGGATCCCAGTGCTTCTCTTCAGCAGTAAGGTTAGCTAGCCCAAGCTCAGCCTGGCCATTTCTTTGGGTCCTGTTAGCTTCTCTGACAGTGAGCCAGAGCTCTGCTGCTATAAATTCCTGCAGTGAGACATCTGGCTGTGACAGTGTACAGCAACTGACTATGACAAGACTCAGACTTGAGATTCTTTTTTCTACTGAATTGATGTAATTGCTGGATCTTTTTAATTGTTTCAATCTAGCACTTGAACAAAAGAATGATGAAAAAAGATGCTCTGGTCTTAACTTTTGTTGTTTTGTTTGGTTGGGTTTTTTCTCAGTGGAACAGTTTTAGTCAAAAGAGGATTTTATAGTTTTCTTATAACAGTAAACGAAAAAAATAATTTCAGCTATTTGGGCTTCCAAAGAAATACAGGATTTTTTTTTTCAGCATTTTGCTTAGGTGATGTTTTTGGTAGAAAACATGCAAGGTTTCCAGCAGGAACATCTGCAAATTGAAAAGTGGGAAGGAGGGAAAAATGTGCTGTAAAATCCATCCAGTTTAAAAACTCTATGAATGGTAATTTAAAAAAATATAATGTCATGAGTAGATGCAAACTTCTAATCCTTGCTGCAGGTCATTTTCACATGATACATAACATTAGGAGGAAGAGAGACAAAGATGTGATGAGTCCTTACTGCTTTTTCCTTATTCCCCCATTAACCTCCCCAGCTCCTTCCTTGAGAGTGTTCCTCTAGTTAACTACTAGCAATTAAGTTTTTTGGTGACAGTGCTTTTATGGCATTTGCTATATTCACTGATAGAGGGTTTGCTCTATAGTGAATTCCCTTACCACTACATTTGAATATTTATTGAATATTATCATAACATTCATGCCTAATCCTGTGTGTCTTCCCGTCTTGGGCACTGCAGGGAATTTCTTTTTTTCCCCTCGAATCTGGATTTTAGAATACTCAGTACTTCTCATGAGCCACACAGGATGTCACTGGAACTGACTCATTATTAATGTTTTCAACAGCTGCCCAAATAATGTTGGCCATCAAATGAGCAATATCAGTTGCTACCTCTACCTTCATTGTAAGAATCTCTTAGCTACCTAAGTTAAGACAATTTCTAGACTAATAGATTAAAACGTGGCCCAGGCACTGGGACTAACTGTCAGGTAGTACTGTGCACATACTTTAGCAAACTCTCTTATCCTCCAAAAGATGGTCAAGTACAAGCTACCTTTTAAGAGTAGTTCCTGAAACAATCTGCCAGCTAAATTATGTTCATGGACTTATATGGAAGAGGTACAGGACAAAAATCTTTTAGGGAGCATTTTAGGAGATTGCACAGACAAGTATATTCTAGTGTTCCAGAACAGATAGTTCTGGTTGTTGTTAAAACATAATCTTCAGCAGATTCCAAAAATCACAGCATTTGGAAGAAAGAAAAGGGTAACAAACTATTTCCCTTAATCATACATGGTGTGACCATGTACAGGAAATCAGAAGGAAAAGTATTTCAGTATGCAAACTTCAAATCCTTTTTATGTTCTTTAACCTTAAATAGATATTGAGATGAGGGCAGATTCTTGGCAGGAAAATCTGAATTAATATCACAAAAGGGTGAGGCTTGACACTGACTTTACTATATCCACTGTATCTATATGTGAAAATGAACGGTAGTACTTTCTGTCTGTAAAGCTTAAATACAGATTACAAGTTAAATGTTCCTTAGAAAGGGAAACTCATAGAAGGCAAAGGATGCATGGAGCTCTGGAGTTCAACCCATCTAACTCCCAAATGTTCTTTCAAGGTATAATTTGCAAGCATTTGCCCAGCACTAGCTTCTTGTGTCCCCTGGACCATGGCAGTGCCAGATTCTTCTGCAGTGCTCAATTTTGCACATACATCTCTAGAGACCAAAAACTCCACTTCAATAAAGGTGAACTGTCGTCTGTGTCCACAATGAAGTAGAGAGAAGTGTATTCCTATTTTCTGTGTTGCTGTCTTGGGCTATAAAAGCAAACAAACATCCCTACAAACTGCATATTTGCCTCTCAAACTGATAAATGAAATCACTTGCAAACATGACAAGCTGAAAGGACTTTCCACAATTCAGAAAAGCACAGCTAAAGGGCTACCTTCTGACCTAGCAGTTGGTATAATATATTAGATGAGAAACTGAAATTATGTGATATTTTGGAGGTCTGTATGTGGACAATGGAAATTGAGTTAGAGGTTTTTCAAATCTGTGGTATTGTTAAGCTCAGTATCTTATTCCTAACTTGATGAAAGTATTTTCAGATCTGATTATCTAAAGTTTGAAGATTTTTTTACTCAGTGGATTTGAGAGAAGGTTTAAGAGCAGATATAAATACACACCAAGCGCTGCGCTGCTTTCAGTCTCCATAAACATTTCTGCCGTGAGCAAGGGACAGTGTAACGTTGTCTTGGACACAAGCTTGGAAGCACAACCCTGGGTTTTAAGCATATTTTAGCATATCATGAAATTAGGAAATGGAAGTTACATGGTTTCCTGTTACAGTGCCTTTATTTAATAATTACAATTACATAAAGTAAGTAAATCTATTATTTTTTGGGATTGGCAATCCCAAAAATCACCTTGAATGAATGTTTTATCCTATGGTTGATATAATATTTAGGATAGTTTATTACTGCATGTTAATGAAAAACTGGAACATTTTTGTTTTAGGAAAAGGACTTTGTTCTTATAATCACTTGATATTTATATATGGAAATTTTTAGATATGTTGAAATATATCTGGTTTCTCACAGATTTTCTGTATTTGGAAAAATTTCCTCCAGGCCCGTATTTTTTCTAAAGGAAACTGCATTTCACCTTCCAAGGAAACTTGTAGTTTAAAACACAAATAGATGCTGAAAGGGTCTTTTCTGCAAGATCTCAATGAGCACCATGGCACATTGTATTTGATGTTACTCCCAGCATGAAAAATTTATCAAATCATCCCCTTAGTGGTTGAAATTCTTAATTTACAACAATTAGTCTATACACTTCTGTAAGTATCCCTTAATTTAATCTTAAGTCAAACACTGGGCTCATAGCCCTAGACTGAACCTTTTGCATGAAAGGCAGCTTTAGAGAATGTGAAGTTTTGGTTCAAACAGTGAAATAAGATTTTCTCCTCAAGGCTTTTTTAAAACCCAGTTATTAAAATTATTAAGGAAATGTCTCTGCCTGAATTAAGGTGCAAATTTGACCATATGCCAAAGTCAATATGGATCTTTATTTAACAATAAAAGTGTGTGAGAGAGAGAGAGAGAGAGAGAAGAAAAAGCAACAGGAGAAGGCTGGGAGGGTGGGAAGAGAAAGAGTGATAGGTGGATTCAGTAGAAAAGGTATCACCACTCCTTGGGTACCATTGGCCCTCTTCTTTTGGTCTCCTCCTTGGTGAGGGTTCCAGTCTTGTTGAAGTGATGTCTTTGTCTTGATCTGTCAAGGTACACTGGATGACGTAGTACTTTGGATCACAGGACACTTTGGAAGCCTTGGATGGTTTATAACACCTCCTAAGACATTGCAGCTGCCTCTGACATCAGGGAAGTTGAGTTAATGATGGCCCATCTGCAGGGGTGAATACCTTCACGCTGCATCTGAGGTGCTTGTCCAGAGGGGAATTTTCACAGTGAGTCTCTGGTGATGGGTGTCTGCACTCAAGAGGTTAAACATCAATTGTTTGAGTCACTAACCATTAACAGACCAGTGTCTCACAGGCTTATAAAGATGATGTTAATTTTTTTTTTTGTGAACTGTGGCTGTCTGAATTATATTTTCCCATCATTTTAAGTATGTGCATTTTCAAACCCATTCTTTAGTCATTAACTTCACAGCAGTTTTGCCTTCTAATTGACTCTACTGAGTGACAATATCTTTAGTCCATGGTTAATGTTTTTTTCCACAAATTTTAACACTCTTAATGTTGGTCTACTTACTAAAGTACAAATAAATCTTTTCCACATTATTGTGTGTAGATAATGGCACAGTGTTTCTCTCAATATAAACTATACTAAATCTGTTAAATAAACAAAATCTTTAAAGTAAACAAGCAGTTATTATCTGAAATAATGACACATGGAATTAAAACGTGGATGACAATATTTTTGCAGAAATCTGAAATATCTGTATCCCAGAGCCTGGGAATTCTCATTAGTATTTGTGGTCTGTTGATCATGGCTGGATGTCAGGCACTCACCAGAGCTTCTCAATCACTCCCTTCTCAGCTGGACAAGGGAGAGAAAATATCACAAAGGTTTATGTGTTAAGATAAGGACCAGGATAGATCACTCACTGAACACTATTAAGGGTAAACCAGACTTGAATTGGGGATATTAACTGAATTTATTGCTAATCAAAATCAGATCAGGATAATGAGAAGTGAAACAAATCTTAAAATCACCTTCCTCCCCCCCTTCCCTTCCAGCTCTACCTCCTTCCCCCCAGTGGCACAGGGAGACGGGGAATAGAGACCAAGGTCAGTTCATCACATGTTGTTTATGTCTCTAGTCAGGAGAGGACTCCTTCCCTACTCCAGTGTGGGGTTGTTCCCACGGGAGACAGTTCTCCACGAACTTTTCCAGTGTGAGTCCATCCCATGGGCAGCAGTTCTCCAAGTACTGCTCCAGCATGAGTGTGTTTTCTTGGGGGGCAGTCGTTCAGGCACAGCCTGCTCCAACATGGGTTTTCCAAGGGGTCACAAGTGCTACCAGTAAACCTGCTCCAGCGTGGGCTCCTCTCTTCTTGAGTTCACAGGTCCCTGCCAGGAGCCAGCTCCAGCATGGGCTTCCCACAGATTCACAGCATCCTCTCAGACATCCTCCTGCTCTGATCTGGGACTCCTCCAGGGACTGCAGGTGATCTGTGCTCCACCATGGATCTCCATGGGCTGCAGGGGCACAGCTGCTTCACCATGGCCTGCACCCTGGGCTGCAGGGGATCTCTGCTCTAGTGCCTGGAGCATCTCCTGCCCCTCCTTCTCCACTGACCTTGGTGTGTGCAGAGTTGTTCTTCTCACATTTTCTCACTCGACTCTTCTTTGGCTACAATTACATCTGCAATAATTTTTTTTCCTTTTTAGATATGTTATCACATGTTATTATCTCTGATTGGCCTAGTCTTGGCTCTGTTCTGGAGCCAGCTGCTACTGGCTCTGTTGGACTTGAGGGAGGCTTCTGGCAGCTTCTCACATGAGCCACCTTGTATTCCCTGCTACTACCAAAACCTGTGGACAAAACCCCACTACAATATTACATCAGAAATTTCAGCCTGGAAAGTGGTTTTTAAGTTTTCATCTGTCCAGTTCTCTTTTTTTTTCTTTATGGCTATCTGCATGGTAGACAATATTTCCTTTTTCCCTAGTTACTTGGATATCTTTCTAAGATTCA
>VZRX01014906.1:71365-82173 GCA_013398075.1 Notiomystis cincta
AGGGAGTGCAGAGATCCACCCACATGGAGAAGGTGCCCGTGCCGGGGCAGGTGGATGCCTGGAGGAGGCTGGGATCCAGTGGAAGGGAGCAGAATCTCAGACCCTGGAGGTGACTCCTGTCAAGCATGAAGGAAAGGTACTCTCAGGGGTGATCTAGTAGTGCACCCAAGCAGGTGGAATGCCATGGAAAAAGGTATCCAGTAAGTGCAAGAATTAACTGTGCTGGACACAGTCTATAGGGACTATAGGGAATAACAAGCAGTCCCATGTAGATCCAGATGAGGTCCAGTGTACACAATCCATGTGCCCTAAATTTTTATGGAGTGCACCATCATTGTAGACCAACTGATTGGCATTGAAAAAAAAAACAACCCAAAAGCTTCAGATGACTACCCAGCTCTGGTAATATGAAGATAATCTTTTGTCCTCCCTGTCAACCTGTGCCTCAGCTGTTGAGACTGTCCAAGACTACAGAGAGTGTTGAAAGACCTGAGCAAACTAGAGAGGAAATGTCCTATGCCCTGTTAGTACAGACCAGAGTGCAATTGGGATAAAATTCTCCCCTGCTCAAGAGATAAGGTGCACACTGTAGTTTTACCTGCGTGGCCATGAAGAGGTTATGACAAAGTGGAATGGAAAACCTACCTGTGCCCCAGCAGCACAGGTACATGGGCTGAGGGGAAGAACCACCACCACAGGAAATTGTTCAACGATGCAAGCTGATCCAGTGTCCAGTGGGCAAGTTCTCAGGCAGAATAGAAGAACTGATGTAACTTCTGATCCTCTTGAAGGGACCTCAAATTCATATTTACAAGATGTGAGCAACAAGTACTAGGAGCAGAACCAGAGGCACCCTGCCTCCAGACAGATGGTGGAAAGTGGCAATTTGATCTATTTGACCATGTGGATCTGAGGGCAAAACATACCCTGATGCCATGAAGATATGTAGGAGCACAATCCACCTGTATTTCTGGGGTGACAGGGGGATCCCAATAACTGACTGTACTGGAAGCTGAAGTGAGCTTGACCAGGAAAGAATGGCAAAAACCACACCATTATGTCTGACCCAAAGTTCCTCTGTGTCTTTGGCATAGATTATTTCAGCAGAAGGTATTTTTTGGTTTTTGGGATAGCTGATGTGGAGACAGAAGAAATTAGATAGCTGAATAATTTTCTTGGTCTCTCAGAGGACCCTTCTGCTGTGGGACTGCTGAGAGTAGAAGAAGACAGATACTGATTGCTACCACAGTGCACTGTTGGCAATGCTGCACTGACCGAGATTCTGTGACCCCCATCCATGAGATGATTTGTAAACTGGAGAGCCAGAGAGTGGTCAGCAAGACTCACTCAGCCTGTAATAGTCCTATCTGGCCAATGTGTAAATCTGATGGAGAGTAGAGACTGACAGTGGACTGTGGTGGCTGAATGAAGTCACACCTCCACTGAGTGCTGCTGTGCCCAGCATGCTGGAACTTCACTATGAACTGGCCTCCAAGGCAGCAAAGTGGTGCCACCACCAGCATGCCTAATGCATTTTTCTCTGTTCCTTTAGCAGAGTGCAGGCCACAATTTCTGTTCACCCAGAGGGGCATCCAGTGCACCTGGAACCGCCCCAGTGGTAGAAACACAGCCTTACCATTTGCCATGGATTGATCCAGACTGTGCAGGAAAAGGGTGAGGCTCAAGAATGCTTGTAGTACATTGATGGCATTGTAATGTGGGGCAACACGGCAGAGGAGGTTTTTGAGAAAGGGGAGTGCATAATCCAAATCCTCCTGAAGGCCAGTTTTGCCATAAAGCAAAGCAAGGGCAAAGGACCTGCTCAGGAAATTCAGATTTTAGGAGTAAAATGGCAAGATGGACGTCATCAGATTCCAATGGATGTGATCAACAAAATACCAGCTATGTCCCCACTAACCAGCAGGAAGGAAACACAGGCTTTCCTAGGCATCCTGAGTTTCTGGATGATGCATATCCCAGATTACAATCTGATTGTAAACCCTCTCTATCAAGTGACACAGAAGAAGAATGATTTCAAATGGGATCTTGAACAGCAGCTGGCTTTTGAACAAATTAAACAGGAGATTGTTGATGCAGTAGCTGTTGGGCCAGTCAGGACAGGACAAGGTATGAAAAATGTGCTCTACACTGCAGCTGGGGAGAATAGTCCTTCCTGGTGTCTCTAGCAAAAAATACCCGGAGAGGCTTGAGGATTTTGAAGACAAGGATACAAAGGATCCAAGGCCTGTTACACCTCAACTGAAAAAGAGATCCTGGCAGCTTATGAAGGGGTTTGAGCTGCTTCAGAAGTGATTGGTACCGACACACAGCTCCGCCTGGCACCCCGACTGCCAGTGATGGGCTGGATATTCAAAGGGGAAGTCCCTTCCACACATCATGCCACCAATGCTACATGGAGTAAGTGGGTCTCACTGATCACAACAGTGAGGCCTAATAGGAAATCCAAATCTCCCTTGGATCTTGGAGATCATCACAAATAGACTTGAGGGTGAAAATTTCAGATTGTCAGAAAAGGAGGAGAAAAAGGTGACAGGCCCCACCATATAATCTGCTACCAGAAAATGAAAATTAACACCCTCTCTTCACTGATTCCTGCCACATTGTAAAGGATACATTGAAAATGGAAAACTACTGTGTGCAGTCTGAAGCAGCAAGTCACAAAAGCTACTGAGGGACAGGATGGATCAAGTACCTCCACACTGACTCGTGGATGGTAGCAAATGCTCTGGGGGGGTGGCTGGGAAAATGGAAAAAGACCAGCTGGCAGCACGGAGGTAAATCCATCAGGGTTGCTGAACTGTGGCAAGACATGGCTGTGCAGGTAGAGCAGTTGGCTGTAAAAGTACATTATACAGAGGTGCACGTACCCAAGAGTCCCCTTGCTGAATAGCATCATGACAACTGACACATGGATCAAGATGCAAAAGTCAAGGTGTGACAGAAGATCTGCACTGGCACCGTAAGGGTGAATTATTTTTGAGTGGGTTGTCATCAGGGAAGAGATGCAGCATACAGATGTGATCACAGCTGAGGGGCAGACTTAACCATGGACACTCTATCCCAGGTGTGAGAGGCTGGAATGACTGCTGGCTCGAAACATTTCATTGTGTTTGGGGGCAAGGGGCAGGTTGAGCCTTGCTTGGTGAGGTGATGCCCTGCTCCTCACACCCCACGCCCTGGGGCCTCTATCCCAGCTCCTGCAGTGGATGCCAATCCATGGCACATTGGAGGCATTGCTCCACACCTGTCCCAGGAGCTCCAATCTAGCCCCAAAATGGCCAGATGACCTTCCCCCAGGTGGGATAGAGCCAGGAAAGCCAAAGTGTACTTAGCCCAGAACATGAGGCAAGTACATGTCTTGACCCTGTCTCTCCTTGGGATTTCTATCAGCTGAACACTGCTGAAACCAAGAGAGGCAGCTATATTTGTTCTTTTCTAAATCTTTTCTCTCTTTCTTGCCTTTTATTTCTCCTTCTTCTTCTTTTAAGTCCCACTTTTTGGAGTTTTGAGTAATATAAAATCAGATAGGCTTGGAGTTTGCTAAGTTGAATGGGTTAAGTTAATGCTTTGTGAAATGTTCTATGTTGATTGAATGTTACTCTAAACTTTTGCCAAAGTTCTCTGATTCTGCCAGTAAAGCTTTTTGTTGTTTTGACCCCTTGGGAACATCTTCTTGGTATTTCTCCCCTGCCTCTAACTCAAAGTACATAAAAAGCCATAAGCCCTTTCATGAGTTTCACTGAGCAAATTCTGGGGCCTTACACCAGATTATTCATAACTGTGAAACATGCTCTGTAATCAAGAAAGTCAAGTAGGTAAAGTGCTGTTATGTGACAGAACTGTGCAGGTTTCTAATATATTCTATATCATAGTCTAGATATCAATGTTTAGGGACCCAAATTGAGACCGTAATTGGTGTGAAGCACTTAGATTTTAAACTAATGACTGCACTGAAAAAAACCCCAAAAAACAGATAACTGATACTAGTTTGGCCATAAAAAAATACCAGAGTGGAATGGTGTATACCAAATTTATGTCTTGCACCAGACAATGTAGATTAAACCAAATAGATGATCACTAAATGTATATGAACAATTTAGTGTGAGCTGGAATAGGAACTCCATGTAAGAAACTGGAGAACAGGAATGTAATTGATTATTTTCATATAAATGCCGGGATGAAGTTCACATAAGCATCACAGACCTCCATTCTTTGTTCTTTGCTTTAGAGACTTTTACTCTTTTAAAAGGTTTTCTATGGAAGCATGCACACAGAAAATAGAAATTTTTGATTTTTCCCCTATATTCAGTGAATTTAACTACAGGGTTATGCACCTCACTTCTGATGCCATACAAAGCGATGCTGCTGTTTGAAGTTTGTGTGGTGAACCCCAAATATAGCCTTCAAAAGAGTACATATCTAAATATCTCAATCAGCATCATAAACCCTCTGACAATTCCTGCAAGTATGAAACAATGTAAACCATACAAATAACCACATAGAGCCATTTAATATCAGGAAATACTGGAGGTATAGAACAGTTGCACTATGCTGTGTTGCCAAGAAATTACAGCATACTCATATACAATTAAATTTTACTTCCTAAATACTGAACTAGGTAGTCAGCCTTCCTGTTTGTATTCTGAGCACCTTGCTGAAATGTGACACTTAATCTTTCTGTCTCTGCTCTCAGGACACCCAATTCCTCACTTGCCTTGTGATCTGCCTGAGGAAGTACTGTGCCATTCCAAGCAACCACTGTGAATCTGCTACTGACAGCTGGAATATAGTGTGGTACTAAGGGGCTTGAGCTTTCCAGACAAATGCTTTTGACATCCAGGCTGTAAAATTCCCCCTTTATGTTCCCCTACATTGTGGGAACATACAAAAACATAGGAAATCTCCAAATATTCAGGGTAGTAAGTATTCAGGGTAATCTTTGTTTCTCTTGTGGGCTAATATCTGAGGTCAGATCCATAAAATGTGTCAGAAGCAGCAGTTTTGTTTCTATTGGCAATAAACCACCACTGTTTTGGACTTAGTGAAACATGATTTGGTATAAATTGCAAATAAAATGTTAATTTAGGCTTCCAGTCTTTCCTTTCTTTTTGTCTCTGTTCCTCTCCTCAGTTCTCACTTATTTTTGGTTGAAAATCTAAAGAAGGGACCAGAGTGCTAAAAGGTTTTCTCCAGGAGTGGGTGTATATACTTATGTGTGTTATGAAAGCCTGTGCTGATTGCAACAGCAGGAGCCAGCTTCAGGGGACAAAAGCTGTTTTCCTTCCCTGCCATTTGCTGTTCAGGAATTAATCTTGCATGTGTGCATGTACACTCACACACACATATACACACTTGGAAACATAATGGAGCCTGGAATTTTCCTCATAAATGTGTTCCACAAAACTTTGTGTGAGGTAATCATCAATCTTTTTTGCTCTTGAAACATTTATTTTTAATAATCTGTTGCTTTTATGTTTCAGGAAACCTATGAAAGGTTTTATTTTTTTACCTAGAATGTAATTTACTGTAATGCAGCAAATCATCAGTTCTTCTTAGAGAAAAGGAGTTTTATATATTCTTCCTTTCTTTTCTGAAGAAGTTTTCTGCTTGATGGCCCAGAATGAGAAAGTAGAGATAGAAGTGCCATGAGTCAGCTCTTCAGTTATCAAAAAAAACCAAACTGGAGAGGAACATCGAAATCAGACTTTAGAGATGTGAGTTATATCACATGGCAGTGTGAAAATCAAATGACAGTGTCAAATATTCCAGCTTCAAAGACTATATATTAAAAATTACAGGTATGTCAATTTTGCCAATATAACTACAGCCATGTTGACATTTTTATCAACTTTTGAATTAATGCTTCTTCACCTAGTATGGTAGTGAAGAATCTTATGCTGGTAGAGAACATTTAATATTTATGGACATTTAGATAAGGAACTGATTGTTCATTTCATAGCCATTCACATTCAAGATACCTTTTTGTTTGAAGTCTTGTTCCATACTTGGGGTGGAAGATTATGTTTGCAGCTGATATTGGAGAAGAGTAACAATGAATTCTTCATTTCAAGTTACAGGATTAGTTAAAATACAAAAGTAATGGGCAAGAATTGAAAAAATATAGCCAGTAGTAACTGAAGGACTTTTTCATCCAAATTCTGGCCAGGATAATAGTATACTGGTTTAGTTTTTCCTTCTTAATACTGACATAGATGAACCTTTTATGGAATTCCTAGTAAGCATTTCTACTTCCATGAAGGTATCTGAAAGAGATTTCTCAAAGCCCTGAGCTGTAATAGACAGTATTTCTTACAGGTTTCTCTTGTTACTGAGACATGGATATCCTTGATGTGGAGAAAGAGGTGAGAAGGAAAAAAAAGCATTAGGTACACCAAGTGGGGCTTTTTGCTTTAAATGACAGATGAAAAGGTATGGTAAAATAAAAGTATTCAAGGTGCTGCTGCTTTCAGCTTTTCATGGGGCATTACTGGTGTTTGATATACATCCCTAAACTGATTTTTACTATGTGAAACTCAGTCCTGTATTGCAGCCTTTTTTCTTTCTCTGATATAAGGGACATGGAAAGAGAATATTAAAAGATAACTGTCATATTAGTGTTGAGAAATCAAGCTTTGTGATGAGGTTGTGTAGGAATTAACTTGTTTGTTTCTAGTCAGTTTTTGGATGAAGCTGTCAGCCACTCTTTGGTCAAATTAACATTGCAAACAACTGTCTAATGTTTTTCCTACAAACAGCTGTTGAAAACAAAATTTCTTGTTGAGACCCAACTGTCTTCTCAAAATTGGCTTTGTCAGGTTCTGCAGAGTATGAAACCAAGTAAGTGATAATTTCTTGGCTGAAGCAATTAAATGAATTGTAAAATGAATGTTTAGGAAGGTTTTTTTTTGTCTTCTAGCATGCTCACATATGTCTGTTTGTGACCAGTTTTCCATCTGATGAGAATTTGAATGGACTAATGAGAAAAATGGAAAGGAGAACATACTGAGGTTCTGGACCTGTAAAAGTGCATCTCATGTTGTCTATCAAGTAAACCTCTGCCTCCCTTGTTATCACCTGCCCTAAGTGGAAACTTGCAAAAATTATCATAATGCAAATTATTTGTATCACTAACTTTAGAAAGAACTTGAACAAATTCTTATGTAAGATTTACTTTAAATATACAAAATCTTACAGAATATTTTTGACTCTATCCTGAAGAGTTTTTTCAGATTTATATTTTCCACTGTTTAGAAATGCCCATTCAAAACTTTTTAGTGGTGTACTTGTAATACTGTTTTGTGGAAGACTGAAACTAAATTAGGATTCAACAATTGCTGGTATGTTTAATGAAAGAAGAAGGTGAAAACTGGGCTGCAGATCAAAGTGGGAGTTCTGGAGAGTCAGTCCTCAAAAGAAAGAAAGATTCAAAAGTGATATTTAAGGATACTAGAAGGGTTCATTTTCCTTCCTGTCCTTCCCCTAGTGGCAGTTGATGATTGATCTCTCAATGGTCATAGGAGTATTAAATATTTTTTAGAGCTCAAATCAGCTATGGCAATTTTACTGCCTCTTCTTAACTTGTCAACTTGAAATTTTGTTTATGACTAGCATGAGCCCTACATTTATGTCTAGCACCTTATTTTGTTGTTTTAGGTTGGTTAGTATACATGTTTTGAATGTGTTTTACCTCATTTTAAAAGGAACCATTTGTTGCAGCTTGTGACATATATACATGGATATATAGAAGCTGTCTCCTACTTAAAAAGTGACATTACCTGTTCAGCCAGTTGTTTTGACACTGTCTTTCAGAGGGCTTATTTTACACCAAGATGTCCTGTATAGAAAAGGTAGAAAATGTGTGGTCTGAAAACAAATATTTACTGATGCACCTGCAGCAAAACCAGACTATTGTCATCCAGTTTTCTGCTGCTATCTGATCCTGCTTCTGTCCTTTTCAAACATGTCTCTCTTTCATGGTACAGACATCCATTCTCCAATTCCCAATTCTTCTTTTTTGCATTCAAGGTGCACTAGTATTAGACTGGTCAGATCCATTAGTATGCATTATTTTTCAGAAATACTTCACTGTGTTCATAGTGTAGCTTTGGTAGGATTATGCTCAAAATTTGGTGTTTGGATTGATAATTCTTTGGTGTGTCCAGATTTTAAAAGCCAGGCTCTCCTGCTTCTTTGCTGTTTTCTAAATTTCTGTGAGCCATTTTTCAGTCATGAAAAGTTCAACCTCATTAGTCAGGATATAGGTAAAATGAAAGTTGGTTTACACAGACACAAAATTTGAAACATTCAGAATAAGTAATGTTTTCCATGGAAATTTCATTAGTAGAGTATCTTACTGACAAGGACCAAAATATTTACCTACTGGATAGTTAAATTCTTTTTTCCCCCCTGGGAAAATTCTCACTGTCTTGCAGTGTAACATGGAAAAGACCATCACTGTAAATTATATTCCTGTTTTGAGGGTTAGAAAATGTATTATAACTGTCATCCTTGTACTGAGTAATGACAGAAGATTCCTCTAGCAGAGGAGAAAATTGCATTGCATGACATACTCTTTTTTTAACAGGTCCATATTTTTTTTTGTCTAGATTTCTTCTGAAATTTTTTAACCATTACATATTGTGTCCAAGTAAAATTTGGTCTGCCTTTCTTTCCCATAGCTCTTCCTTGTCTAACCTGAATAATTTGTTTAGGATTTATTTTTTCTGGATCACAGTGAAAACTTAAGTCCTTACCAATTGGGCAAAACTGCTAAATGTTTGCAATCCTGCAGGAAAAAACCCAATATGACCTATAAAATGTTATAGGGTTTTTCAGGCCCCCTAGTAGTATGTATTTCTTCTGTCTGTGATACATCCTCTGCACAATGCCTAGATATTTACAAGCAATAGCGCAGATTGTATTTTGCTTTTCTTTGTACGAAGCACATGTGTTGTTCGTTTAGTTGTCATGTTACCTGAGTTGGTTTTAAGTGTGTTTATATAGTCCATAGAGGTGAAACAAGCTAACCTGATTCAGCCTGAGGCTCAGGCCTTCAGGGAGACACAAACTGGGAAAATGCGTTTTAAAATTCTGAGTGAAATACCTCACTCAAAGGAAAGAGTGCAGCAAACCAAATTTATCCTTCCTATGACATAAATGAAGTTCCACCACGAAAGAATTTGAACCAACTTGTCATAAAAGTTACAAGACTCCCTCCTATCTCCTCTCATTTCAGAAATCTTCATATGTATGGAGAACT
This sequence comes from Notiomystis cincta, assembly GCA_013398075.1. Classification (NCBI taxonomy): domain Eukaryota; kingdom Metazoa; phylum Chordata; class Aves; order Passeriformes; family Notiomystidae; genus Notiomystis; species Notiomystis cincta. The sequence continues at coordinate 80,646 of VZRX01014906.1, forward strand.
ATGAAATGCCATAGCAAATAAACTATTAATGTAGCCCATGTCAATATTGGAGATTTTAAGGTAAAGCAGTAATGATACATTACTCTTCTCCATCATGTTATTTGAGTTATTATCTCTTCATATACCTGTGTATTATGTTGCATTCTAGATGACTGATTGACCTCTAAATAGTGTGATATTAACAAACCTGTAGAAGGGAAGAGGCACATATGATAACCAGGGCTTCTTATTAAAGGATTAATGTGAATCTAGTAGAGAAAGTGTATATTGACCACTTGTAGGGAATGTTGGTGTCTTCCTGTGAATCCCTTCTTGTCATTTACATTCCAGTCCTGCAAGTTGTTTGAAACAGTTTTGTATAACTCTGGAAGATCCTGTGTGGGTCTAGTTTCATGCTTCTAGTTCTAATGGTGTATTAAGCTTGGCTGGAGTTCTGGCTTGGATGCAGAGGGAACTGAAGGCCACCTTCAACATGTGTTTTTAGACAAGAAACAGAGCACAGACCTGATTATGCATCCACTTCCACATGAAGTGGAACAAAACCAGCTCATATTAGAGAATAAATTGGGAAATTTTTGTTTGTTTGTTTATTTGTAACAGTCTTGTAAAAAGCCCCTCTCCACTCCCCTAGTTTACGTGACTGTGAGAGACTCATCATTTTCACTCAAAAAATAGGATTTGATAAAATGTAACTGCTACTGTATTTTACTGAGCTTTCTCTGAAGGTTTTTCTCAGGTATTGAAGATAGTCAACTTCTTTCATGTTTTGTAGAGTTTGATGTTCTATTGGGATTTATACTAGGATAGCATTCCTAGTACTAAAATAAGTATGCAGATTTTTGTAGCACTGCCTTTCACTCTTTTAAAGAATTGCCATGATACTAAAAATAAAACTGTTAGGAAGCTGCCATATTAAAATATTATTTATGCTTATTATTTGTGTTTATTATTCATACAGAATCTGTGAAGCTGTGGTGTTTTAAGTCTCTAATCTATTCCTTTCTCTCTATGTGTGAGATCCCTCAGATTAATCTAGTCGTACAGTCTGCTTTCGAGTTCGACTTCTGCAGGGTTCCAAAATTTGCAAAACAAGCTGGAGAAGAGGAATGAGGGAGAAATTAATTCTGTGAAACTTCTAGTCTGCATTATGTGTTGGAGAAATCCCAAGTTCCATCTGGGACTATTAGCCTTCAGGAGTCTATCGATAAAATGGATTCCCTGCAAGTCAAGTGAAATAAACTCTAAGCAGGAGACCTAATGCTCTGGAAAGGCTTTTAATGTTCAATATGTCTTCAGTCCTAGACCCAGAGTGGGAAGAAAAGCATAATGTTGAACTGTAGTAATGCATTTTTCCCTACAAAAATGGTGTTCAGAAACTTACAAAAGAAAAGCAGGGAAGATACTTTCCAGGATCCTTTGTTTTATTTTTTTCTCCAATTCACTACCTAGGCTGACAACATAAGACTGACTGCAACAGCTGCTATTGATTCACTCTACTAGCTCATCTCTAATTAGAAAAAAAAAAAAA
>VZRX01014907.1:0-14933 GCA_013398075.1 Notiomystis cincta
TTTAATATATTTTTTTAATATTTCTTCCCCCTCCGAGGGATTTCTTGGATTGGGATCTGCCCAATCCTGGTTTTGGGGGAGCAAAAATGGGGTTAAAAATTCCCTGGCTTTTGAGGCGTGAAACTCAGGGAAACTTCTGGAGGCGTTGATCAGGGGACGAAGGGATCCCAGGAGGTGTTTCCCGGTTTTCTGGTGATTCCCGAAAAGTCCCGGCTGTGGATGCAGCTGTTTGAGAGGCAGGAAGGGGATTCCAACTGGGAAAGTGAAAAATAAACCACTTATTTCCTCCTTTTTGGTTTTAATCCTAGGGATCCATAGTGGTCCATGTTGTCTGGGATCCCAACCTGGATGTTTTCCAGGGGATGGGAAATTCCATGGCCGGAATATTCCCAGTTTCCCTCTGAGGGATCCTGGAGCTGGAGGTGGAAAATCAGGGATTTACACTCGGAATGAAGGAGGCCGAATCCCAAATCCTGAATCCCAAACCCTGAATCCTGAATTCCAAATCCCAAATCCCTGCTCTTCCTGCACAGACAAAAAAAAAAAGTGGGAATCTTTCTTAAAACGAGGCTGGAGAGAGGGAATTTTATTAAAATCGTGGAATTTTGGGATTGCTTTGAATGCAGCCTTTGCTGAAAGGGCTGGGATGAAAATATAATTATTATTATTGTGGGGTCTGGCAGTGCTGAACATCCCTCAAATCCTGGATTTTCCCTCCCAGCCTGTCCCGAATCCCAGCTCTTTGTTCTGCCGGTCGGGAAGGGTCAGGAATTCCCGGAACCGAGGGAATTGCAGCTTTTTATGGATTCCCACGGAGGAGTTTGGATTCCCCAGGGGCACCAGGGGGGCTCAGCTCGCTGGGAAAGGGTGGAAAAATTCATTTTTATGGCTAAACAGGGCCCTAAAATCGTCCAAAGGTTCCTGGAATTATCCAGAGATCACAAAAAACATCCAGAGATCCCTAAAAACATCCCAAGGTCCCCTAAAATCATCCAAAGGCACCAGGAACCATCCAGAGATCCCTAAAATCATCTGAAGATCCCTAAAATCATCCAAAGATTCCTGGAATCATCCAGAGATCCCTAAAAACATCCAGAGGTCCCTAAAATAATCCAAAGGCTCCTAAAATCCTCCAAAAAAATCCCTAAAATCCCCCCCAAAGTCCCTAAAATAATCCAAAGGCTCCAAAAATCTTTAAAATTATTCAGAGGTTCCTAAACCCATCCAAAGTCTCCTAAAATCCTCCAAAAAATCCCTGAAATCCCCTAGAAGTCCCTAAAATTATCCAGAGGTTCCTAACCTATCCAAAGTATCCTAAAATCCTTGAAAAATCCCTAAAATCCCCCCAAAACTTCCTAAAATCCCCCCCAAATCCCTAAAATCCTCAGTCTGGGCACAAATCCAAACCCACCCCTTGACCTTGGCTCTTTATCCAGCAGAACCTGCTGGGAATCCATCGGGATAACGACTCCATCCCGGATTTCTTTGGGAATTGCAGGGAACAGCTCCCTCAGGGGTTAAAGGGCTGCAGGTGGAGTTTGGGGTTGGGAGGTTTTTTTTCCTCCCAGTCCAACCCAAACCGCCGCCGGATCCGGATCCAAAACTTCCCTGAGTTCCCAATGGAACAGGAAAAACCTGCGGATTCCCGGATCCGGGATGAGGGCAGGGAACGCCTGGAACCAGTCAGGGTTTGGTTGTAGTTTAAGCTTCCCCCCAAAAAAAGGAGGAATAAAAAAATTCCAGTTTTTTCTTTTAATAAGGGAAAATCCCACCTCACATTCCTGATGTTCCTTTGGGATTCTGATCCCATAAAAACCTCCAGCACTTCCATAGAAAAGCCAGAATTTTCCCGTGGATGCGCCACAGTTTCTTTTATTTTTCCACGGAAATTTGGGATTATTCCATGCTGGCAACACATCCTGGTTTTCCTTCTAGGGGTAAAACAGGGATGGTGCCCTGGTGATTCCCAAAAATTCTCCTTTCCTTGGGATATTTGGAATATGAAGAACAAAGGAGTGGGGGTTTTGGTTTTTTTTTGGTTTTGGGGTGGGGTTTTGGGTGGTTTTGGGGGTTTGGGGTTTTTTTTGGGGGGGGTTGGGTTTTTTGGGTGGTTTTGGGGTGTTTTTTTATTGTTTTGGGGTTTTTTTTCCTTTTGTTTGAACTCTCTGACTCAAACCTGGGGAGAATCCAAGGCAAACAAAATGTGCAGGCACAGGATTAACCCCTGAATTGCCGGGATTTAGGGATCAGGGGAAAAAATCCTTCCAGTTCTGTGGGATCCAACCTCTTCCCAGGTTTTTTTTTAGGTTGAATCCCTCTCCAGGCTGTGGGAATTGGAAAATTCCTGATTTTCAGTCCTCCCCTCCTGGTGGGGTCAAAGAGCCCCTGCTCACCAAGATTCCCTGGAAATGGGCTGGGGTTTTTAGGATGGAGTCGGATGTCTGGGGATTTTTTGGGATCGATCCGCAGAGTTGTGCTGGATCAGGAGCCACGGAATGGGCTTGAGTTGATGATTCCTGATCACTCCTGACCATTCCTGACCATTCCGGATCATTCCCGATCATTCCTGATAATTCCCGATAATTCCGGATCATTCCCGATCATTCCTGATAATTCTGGATCATTCCCGATCATTCCGGGTAATTCCTGATCATTCCCGATCATTCCTGATCATTCTGGATCATTCGGGTTCATTCCGGATCATTCCCAGTAATTCCTGATAATTCCCGATAATTCCCGATCATTCCGGATCATTCCCGCCCCGGAACAGAGTTTGAAAGGATGGAAAAGAAGCTTTGGGAATGGTTTTAGGGATTGGGGAAGGGGCAGCTCAACCTGGATCCAGCTTGAAAAATATTTGGGAATATTTGGGAAGGGAGAGGAGCCAATGTCAAGGTTGAGCTCTCTCAACTAAGCTCCATTTCCAGGGAATTTCGCTTCCTCTGCTCCATTTTCCGGTTATCCCAAAGATATTTGGGCAGGAAAAATTCCCAAATCCCTTTTTCCCAACCTAAACACCCCACTCCCCAACCCCCTCCAGAATTCCAGNGCCCGTGGAGGCGCCACAGTTTTTTTTTTTTTTCCACGGAAATTTGGGATTATTCCATGCTGGCAACACATCCTGGTTTTCCTTCTAGGGGTAAAACAGGGATGGTGCCCTGGTGATTCCCAAAAATTCTCCTTTCCTTGGGATATTTGGAATATGAAGAACAAAGGAGTGGGGGTTTTGGTTTTTTTTTGGTTTTGGGGTGGGGTTTTGGGTGGTTTTGGGGGTTTGGGGTTTTTTTTGGGGGGGGTTGGGTTTTTTGGGTGGTTTTGGGGTGTTTTTTTATTGTTTTGGGGTTTTTTTTCCTTTTGTTTGAACTCTCTGACTCAAACCTGGGGAGAATCCAAGGCAAACAAAATGTGCAGGCACAGGATTAACCCCTGAATTGCCGGGATTTAGGGATCAGGGGAAAAAATCCTTCCAGTTCTGTGGGATCCAACCTCTTCCCAGGTTTTTTTTTAGGTTGAATCCCTCTCCAGGCTGTGGGAATTGGAAAATTCCTGATTTTCAGTCCTCCCCTCCTGGTGGGGTCAAAGAGCCCCTGCTCACCAAGATTCCCTGGAAATGGGCTGGGGTTTTTAGGATGGAGTCGGATGTCTGGGGATTTTTTGGGATCGATCCGCAGAGTTGTGCTGGATCAGGAGCCACGGAATGGGCTTGAGTTGATGATTCCTGATCACTCCTGACCATTCCTGACCATTCCGGATCATTCCCGATCATTCCTGATAATTCCCGATAATTCCGGATCATTCCCGATCATTCCTGATAATTCTGGATCATTCCCGATCATTCCGGGTAATTCCTGATCATTCCCGATCATTCCTGATCATTCTGGATCATTCGGGTTCATTCCGGATCATTCCCAGTAATTCCTGATAATTCCCGATAATTCCCGATCATTCCGGATCATTCCCGCCCCGGAACAGAGTTTGAAAGGATGGAAAAGAAGCTTTGGGAATGGTTTTAGGGATTGGGGAAGGGGCAGCTCAACCTGGATCCAGCTTGAAAAATATTTGGGAATATTTGGGAAGGGAGAGGAGCCAATGTCAAGGTTGAGCTCTCTCAACTAAGCTCCATTTCCAGGGAATTTCGCTTCCTCTGCTCCATTTTCCGGTTATCCCAAAGATATTTGGGCAGGAAAAATTCCCAAATCCCTTTTTCCCAACCTAAACACCCCACTCCCCAACCCCCTCCAGAATTCCAGGATTTTAAATCATGGATTTAAAACTCCCAGGGCGAAGAAATGGAACTTTTATTCCCAATAAAAAAGCCCCAAATTCCACATTTTCTTCCCCTTTTCCCGGGATTTTTGAACTCGGAAGCAGCGGAAGGAATCGGTGGCTCCACTAATTAACAAGGGGAATGGGGCGGGGGTAATTTGCATAATTAAATATTAATTAAGGCAGCACGTGGCAAAACAAGAGCAGCTGCCAGGGCCCAGAGTTTCGTAAGGAAGAAATTTGAATTTTTGGGATTTGAATAATTGGAATTCCGACTTCCTGCTGGGATTTACGGCTCCCCCGAGGAATTGAGCGCAGCCATTTTTATTTGGAATATTCAGATGATCCTGGGGAAAACGATGGGAGAAATCCTCAAGGAGTTTAAGGGAAAAAAAGGATTTATTAAAAATAAATGAGGAGAATGGGAAACCCTCTGGAATTCTGGGCAGCGGGGTCACAGTGAGGTCACAGTGGGGTCACAGTGGGGTCACAGCGGGGTCACAGCGGGGTCACAGGGGGGCCACAGGGGGGTCACAGTGAGGGCAGTGAGGTCACAGTGAGGTCACAGTGGGGTCACAGTGAGGTCATGGGGGTCACAGGAGGGTCACAGTGGGGTCACAATGAGGGCAGTGAGGTCACAATGATGTCACAGAGATGTCACAGAGATGTCACAGAGGTGTCAGAGGCGTCACTGAGGTGTCACTGAGGTGTCACAGAGGTGTCAGAGGTGTCACAGAGATGTCACAGTGGTGTCACAGTGGTGTCAGAGGTGTCACAGCAGATACAGCAGGTTCACAGAGGTGTCACAGCAGTGTCACAGGGTGGTCACAGAGGTGTCACAGGTGTCAGAGGTGTCACAGCAGACAACAGCAGTGTCACAGAGGTGTCACTGAGGTGTCACAGAGGTGTCACTGAGGTGTCACAGAGGTGTCAGAGGTGTCACAGGGGTATCACAGCGGGGTCGCAGTGAGGTCACAGCCATGGCTCTCTCTGAGGAGGTGCTGGCCCATGTCACAGTGGTGTCACAGAGGTGTCACAGCGGTGTCACAGAGGTGTCACAGGGTGGTCACAGAGGTCCCAGAGCGGTGGCTCTCCCTGAGGAGAGGCTGGCCCGTGTCACAGCAGTGTCACCGGCCAGGGCAGGGGACACCCGGCCAGGACAGGGGACACCTGGCCAGGGCAGCCTCATGCTGGTGCCTCCCCCAAATTTATCTCTTGATCAATCTGGAGACGATTCCCAGAGCTCTCAAATCCCCATAAAGTGATTTTTTTTGGTTTTTTTGGGGGGATATTTTGGGGTGGTGACCCCTCCCTTTGGGTTGTGACCCCTCCCTTGGGGTGATGACCCCTCCCTTTGGGGTTGTGACCCCTCCCTTGGGGTGGTGACCGCCCTTTCCTTGGGTTTTTATTTGTTTTTTTGGCAGGTGAGTCACCAAAAATTGTCACCCGATACTTCCTCCTGCGCTGGGTTGGGCTGCGAAGGGCCCGGCCCGGCTGCCAGCCCAGAATCAGGACTTTCCCACCCCAAATCTCCGAGGATTCAGGAAGAAATTGGGATCTCAGCCTTTCCCACACCAAATCTGACAGAATTCAGAATTAAATCGGGGTTCTGAGCTTTCCCACCCCAAATCTGAGAGGATTCAGGATTAAATTGGGATCGGAGCCCACTCCGCTCATCCCTGGATTTCTCATCCCTGGATTTCTCATCCCAAGAGGAATTCCCTGGTGGAATTCAGACCTTCAGGGATTCACCTCTTTCCTCGAAACCCCCAAAAAGGGAAAAAAAAAAACCCAAAAGCAGAGCTTGGAGCTTTTCCAGCTGCAGCCGGAATGAGGAAATCTTGGATTTTGCATAAATCCCAAATTAAACCAGGCTCAGCTCAGCCTCGATCCCTCTTTTCCTGCCCACCCCGCGTCCCCATCCCTGGGGATTTGCATGGATAATTCCCAAAATTTGTTTCCAGGCAGGTGGCCCCGATCTGCCTTAATCCCTCATTCAAACAGGGATGGAAATTCAGGGAAAGGACCCGGATCCGGCCGATCCCACTGGAAAAAATTCCTTGCCCGGGTGAATCTCCTTTTCCAGCAGGTTTGGGGGATCCGCAGAGTGGGGAAGGATTGATGAGGATTCATCCCACGGTTTTTGGGTTTTATGGAAGGGAAATTCGGATCAAACTCCCACCAAAATCTGGGGAAAAAATCAGGGAAGTTTCATCCCAAAACAGGGCTGGATATCCCTGAGAATTCCTCATGGATTGGGTAAATTTGGGCTGGAATTGGGAGAGTTCTTTGGGATAATCGTGGGGAATCTTCCAGCCATAAATATCCAGGAAAAGTGGGATATTCCAGAGCCCGGAACAGGCTGGAATAAAATCACTTTTTAATGTCCTTCTCAAACGATTTGATGATTAAAATGATGATTTTGTTACTAAAAATGAGAGTTTTAAGGTTAAAAATATGATTTTGTTCTTAAAATTATGGGTTTAGGATTAAAATTTACACCATTATGATTAAAAATTATGATTTAAATTACGATTTTAGGATTAAAATGACAATTCTAGGATTAAAATGATTTTAGGATCAAAACCTCTCTGTGATTTTATGATTAAAATGATGATTTTAGGATCAAAATCACCCCTGATTTTACATTTAAAATGATGATTTTAGGGTTAAAAATTATGATTTTAGGGTTAAAATGATGACTTTATGATTAAAACCACAATTCCGTGATTAAAACCCTGGCTGCCCCTTACCAAACCCAGATCTTTTCTGCCAAATCCCGATTTTCTGACGGGTTTTTTTGAGATTTATCCCACGTTCTGCACCTGCCCTGCACCTGCTGCCTGCGCTCGGTGTAACCCAACCCCGGGAGTGAAAATCCCCGCGTTGTTCCCAGCTTCCCAAGGTGTTCCCGCCGTAATTCCCGCCGGGAAGTGCAGATTTCCCGCGGGAGAACATTCCGAGGGCGAGGAGTGAGCCGGAGTCACCCGACCCGAGCAAAGAGCTCCGGGCTGGGTTTGTGTCCCTTTAATTGACTTAATATCGAACCTCTCCAGTTTGGGCTGTGTGAAATTGAGTTTTTAACCATTTCCTCCCAAATCTGGGATTTTCCAGAGGGTTGGGGTTGGATATTTGGGAATTTCACTGCAGGAGCCGTGGATTTTTTTGCCTTTGGGGAGGAAGGGAAGGTGTTCAGTGACAATCTGAATTTTACTTTCCTTTTATTCACTTAATCCACTTCGGGCTGCATGAAATCAAGTTTTTAACCATTTCCACCTGAATTTGGGGTTTTCCAGAGGGTTGGGGTTGGATATTTGGGAATTTCATGGTGGGTTCATGGATTTTTCACCCTCTGGGGAGGAAGGGAAGGTGCCCGGGCGCTCTCGGGTGACTCAGAGCGGGCAGCACCTGGCACAGCCGGAGCGCCCGGCTCCTGTTCCTGCTCCTCCTGGCAGCATTCCAGAGGGAAGCCGGGCTTGGATTTGCGCTCTCACGCGATGCCGGGGGGATGGGGGGAGCTGCTCCCTGAGAGGAGAAATTCGGGAGAAATCCTTCCTTGGGATGGTGGAGAGGGCCTGGGATGGTATTCCCAAAGAATCCATGGATGCCCCATCCCTTGTGCCCGTTTGGATCAGAAATTTGGGAGAAATCCTTCCCAGGGACACTGAAGGAGGCCCTGGGATGGAATTCCCAGAGAATCTGTGGATTTTTGCTCCACTCCAACTGCTCCAGGAGGAAACAAAGGGCAGGGAAAGGACGGCCTGAAAAACACGGGATGGGCTGAAAAATAAATTGGGATTAAATTGGATTTTTGCTCCATTCCAACTGCTCCAGGAACAAAGGGAAGGGAAAGGACGGCCCAAAAAACTTGGAATGGGCTGGAAAATAATCTGGAAAACCAATCCATAACCTCAGCCTGGCTCTTGGCAGCCCCAGGCTCCAAATGTGAACCCTTCCTGCCCTGAAGATGAAAGGCTTTGTTCCTTTCATTTATTTAATTTATTTATTTTATTTTTTTCCTTTTCCTTCCCCTTTTCCCCTTTTTCCTTCCACTCCTCTTTGCCCGGATGGAGCTCGGTGGGGCCAGCGAGGGGAGGAGTAGTGGGAGGAAAGGGCAGGAACAGCTGGAATTCTTGGAAAAGAGGGGATGTGGCGCTTCCAGGGACTTCAGGGAGGGGTTTGAAAAGTGTATTCTCCAAATTCTGGGCTGAATCCAAGGGGGTTTTAAACTGGATTCCCAAAATTCTGTGCTGAATCCAAGGGGTTTAAAGCTGGATTCTCAAAATTCTGAATCCAAGGATTCAAGGGCCATTTTTAAGCTGGATGCTCAAAATTCAATGCTGAATCCAAGGTTTTAGGTTGGATTCTCCAAATTTGGATCTCAAGGTCTCAAGGACTGTTTTTAGGCCGGATTCCCAAAATTACATGCTGAATCCAAGGATTCAAGGACCTTTTTTAAGTCAGATTCTCAAAATTCCTTGCTGAGCCCGAGACGATCTAAAAACGAGCAAAAAGCCCCAGAACCCCTCATTTGAACCTTTCACCCCCAGCCTGAGCTGGGTTCCCCCCAGAACCAGGATCCGACCTCGCTCTGGGGCTCTGATTTCCTGGTGTTTGCTTTGATCCAAACTGGGAATTTGATCCCAACCCCACAACCCCCTTGAGCGCTGATTAACAGGATTGGGATCCCCCTCCTGGGAATTCCGATGCTTCCCAAGAGTTGGGAAGGATCTCCCCTTTCACTCGGACTCTGAGCAAACACAGCTGAGGGCCTGAAATGAGAGAGAAGGGCTTAAATTGATAAAATTACCCAATATTTCAGGTTGTTTCTGAGATTTTAAGGTTTTTTTCCCAAGCTTTTGAGTTTTTTCCAAAGATTTTGAGGTTTTAATTTCAATTTTAAGGATTTTCCCCAAGCTTTTGAGGGTTTTTCCAAGATTTTAAGGTTTTTTCCATAGATTTTAAGTTGGTTTTCCAAGCTTTTAAGGATTTCCCAAAACTTTTAAGGTTTTCCCGAAGCTTTTGAGGTTTTTTTTTAGATTTCAAAGGGTTTTTTTCATCGATTCTGAAGGTTTTTTTCCATCAAGTCAGGACAGGAAAAACCAGTGCTTTACCTGTGCCCTCCTCACCTGGAGATGATTTCCGGGTGCCCTGGGAAGGAAGGGGAACCTCCCTTCCCGGTTATTGTGTGGAAAAATTCACTCCTCCTCTTCATCTGCTTCATTTCTTGGGACAGGGAAGTTCCTCAGCTTCCCAGGCTTTTCCAGAGGAAAAAAATCTGGGATTCAGATCCTTTAATGGGATGGGATTTGGGGTTTCTGGGAGCTGGGCGGAGCAGAGCTTTGTCCCTAAAAATAAAGGGTTGGGGTTGATCCGAAATCAATCCCAGTTTTTCAACCCATGGATTGGGCAAACTGGGAATGGGCAAACTGGGAATGAGTGGGAAAATGGGAGAGGTTAAGGAGGAGCAAAACCCCTGGAAGAAATAAATCCTTTATGGAGCTGTGATTCCTTCTGGGAATGGGGATTTGTGACCTTGGATTGGAATTCCAGAGTGTCCCAAGACCTTTTTTGAGGAGTTCATGGAATAAAAGTGAAGGAGCCGGGCACAACAAAAAAAATGAGGATTCCACTTTGCTTTCCCAAAGGCAAACAAAAATATCTGGGATTGAGATCCTTTAATGGGACGGGATTTGGGGTTTCTGGGAGATGGGTGGAGTAAGGCTTTGTCCCTAAAAATAAAAGAGGATTCCATGGGGTTGATCCTAAATTAAGCCCAGTTTTTCACCTCCTGGATCGGGCAAACTGGGAATGGGCAAACTGGGAATGAGCGGGAAAATGGGAGAAGTTGAGATCTGATCCCAGCAATTCCACTGATTCCAGGCACACAATTATTCCCTAAAATCCTGCAGATTGAGCTCGTTCCGGGTGAAATCCGTGTGTGGAAGCAGAGAGGGGAGGGAGGAGCAGCTCAGGAGCTCAGCTGGCACAGCACAAATCCCTTGGACCCAACCTGAGCTTCCCGAGGGATCCCCGGAGTCGCTTCTGTGGAAAAGTTGGGTCTTGTGGGAATCCTGAGCTAATTAACGGGATAATTGGAGTCAGGATCTGCGCCTTCCTTGGGAAATCTGAGTGCGTTTCCTTCGTAACGAGGGGAAAACATTCGGTGTTTTCGTTTGGTTTTCACGTCGCCGCCGGGGAATTTTCCAACTTCTTTGGAAGAGGACAACTCCCGATTTTTTTATAAGGATATTTAGACAGGCACAGTTTTCATTTTTTAAACTTCTTTTTAAGGCTTTTCTTTTAAATATTTGCGTTAATTTAAATTCTCTTATTCAAGGTGTTTTTATTTGAAATGTTTTTATTTGGAATTTTTTTATTTGAAAATATTTTATTTGATTTTTTTTTAATCAAAATGTTTTTATCTGAAATGTTTTTATTTTAAATGGGGAGAACTTTGACCCCTTCCAGGGCCTAAAGGGGCTCCAGGAGAGGGACTGGGACAAGGAATAAACCAGTGGGGAATGGTTTTGTGTGGAATGAGTGTGGGATTGGATGGGAAATCGGGAGGAAATGGTTCCCTGTGAGGGCAGTGAGGCCTCGGCTTCTGAGGCCGTGGCTGCCCCATCCCTGGAAGTGTCCAAGGCCATCTTGGAGCAACCTGGGATGGCGGAAGGTTCCTGCCCAGAGCCTGGGGTGACCCTGAATCTTTACTGTCCCTTCCAGGGAATGGTTTTGTGTGGAATAAGAGTGGGATTGCATCAGAAATTGGGAAGAAATGCTTCCCTGTGAGGGCAGCAAGGCCTCAGCCTGTGAGGCCATGGCTGCCTCATTCCTGGAAGTGTCCGAGGCCGTCTTGGAGCAACCTGGGATGGTGGAAGGTTCCTTCCCATTGCTGGGGTGACCCTGGAACTTCAATGTCCCTTCTAGGAAATGGTTTTGTGTGGTTGGATGGGAAATCGGGAGGAGATGGTTCCCTGTGAGGGCAGTGAGGCCTCGGCTTGTGAGGCCATGGTTGCCTCATCCCTGGAAGTGTCTGAGGCCATCTTGGAGCAACCTGGGATGGTGGAAGTTGTCCCTGTCACCATGGGGTGACCTTGGATCTTCAATGTCCTTTCCAAGGAATGGTTTTGTGTGGAGTAAGAGTGGGATTGGATGGGAAATTGGGAGGAAACGGTTCCCCGTGAGGACAGCAAGGCCTCAGCCTGTGAGGGCAGTGAGGCCTCAGCCTGCAAGGCCGTGGCTGCCCCATCCCTGGAAATGTCCGAGGCCATCTTGGAGCAACCTGAGATGGCAGAAGGTTCCTTCCCAGAGCCTGGGATGACCTTGGATCTTTAATGTCCCTTTCAGGGAATGGTTTTGTGAGGAATGAGGGCAGGATTGGATGGGAAATCGGGAGGAAATGGCTCTCCGTGAATCCATGGCTGCCCCATCCCTGAAGCGTCCGAGGCCAACTTGGAGCCGCCAGGACTCAGGGAAGTTGTTCCCGCCCCATCACCGCAGTGACCCTGGACCTTCAATGTCCCCTCTGACCCCCCCAGCCTCAACCCCCCTCAGAGCTCCAGCAATAACCCAGCCTTTGTTAGGCCGGGCCCAACCCCAGCTGCTCCCAAGGCGGCTTCTCCGGCCGCTCCCCAAGGCCAGGACACACCTGTTGGGAACGGGCGCCGCCGGATTGGCTGCTCCAGGAATGCACCTGCGCAGGGAGGGGTGAAGGGCTCCATGTAAGACGAGCCTTGGCCTCGCTCCCCATCCCTCCTCAATTCCAGCTCCGACACGCAGCTCCTCTGAGGCACCGCGCTCGCCCGAGCCCTTCCCGGCCTCTTCTTTTTGGTTTATTTTTGGTTTGTTTTACCTTTTTAATCTCAGTTTTATTATTTTAAGCTCGGTTTCAACAGCCTAACGAGCTGTAGCGGTGTTGTTTTTCCAGGTCTGGGGCTTCTGGGGGTGTTTTGTTTTGTTGGTTTTTTGTTGCCCTCCATTCGATTTCCCCGCGAAATCCGAGGTCGCCTTTTCCAGGAAGAGGAAAACTCTCCCGGCTCGCTGATCCTTCCAACCTTTTTCTGGAGGCCGATCCAGCTTTGGGAGAAGCTCCTTGAGCTTCCGGCACCGAAGTTTTTCCCTGGGTTTGGTGGTGCTTCCTGGTAAGATCCGAAGCGTCCAGGTACAACGGGGGAGAAAAAAAATAGGGATTTACGGAGCGCGAAGAACGACTTCTTTAAGGGCTTTTCCCGCTTTTCCATCGATATTCCCACTTGGCTTTCTCCGGGATTCTTCCCTCTTTTCTCTTCCTCCTTCTCCCCCCAGGTTTTTGTTGGACAGATCAGGTTTTGTGCTCTGGGGGGGAGGGGAGGGGAGGGCAGCGCATGAATCCAAACGTTCATTTTACAACCAGTCAAACCAGTCAGGGCAGCTCCGAGCTGATCCGAGGGCTCGGGAAAGGAGGGAAAGGAGGGGGAAAAGCTTCTCCCACCATGGTGTTGGAGAAAGCCAGGGAAAAAATAAGGAGCATCCGGAAAATCGAATTAAAATCCGAATAAAATCGGCGTAAAACAAGGATAAAACTCAAAATGGTTCTTCCAATATTTCTGGATTTCCCAGTTTTCCAATAAAAAAGTCAGGATTCCAAATCCGAATCTGAAAACAAAAAGAGGCCTTTGGAAAATGGGATTAAAATCCGAATAAGATCGGTGTAAAACGAGGATAAAAGTCAAGAGGGTTCTTCCAGTATTTCTGGATTTCGGAATGTTTGGGTTTTAGGGAGGATTTCCCAGTTTTCCACTAAAAGTCAGGATTCCAAATCCGAATCTGAAAACAAAAAGGGGCCTTTCGAAAACTGGATTAAAACCCGAATAAAATCAATATAAAACAAGGATAAAACTTAAGGGCGTTCTTCCAGTATTTCTGGATTTTGGAATATTTGGGTTTTAGGGAGGATTTCCCAGTTTTCCACTAAAAAGTCAGGATTCCAAATCTGAGTTTGCTGCTGGCTCTGAGTAATCATTGCCACGTTTTAATTACTTTTTTTTTAATTACCCAGCATTTTAATGAGTTTTCTTCATCGTTCTCCAAAATGCCCGATCCTCAAATTTTAATTTTTCCTGCTTTCCCAACCCCAATCCATTCACTGAGAGCAGTGAAGGGAATGGATTGGGAATTTTCTGAACAGAAACAAGAAAATTTGGGAATTTTCCCGTGATCTGGATGGAAGAGGAGGAAAATTCGGGCTCAGCCGGAGCCGTCGGCTTCCGCTCAGGGCAGGAGGAGCCATTTTGGGTTGGTTTTGTTGATTCTTTTCTCACCTGGGGTTTGTTTTTTGTTCTTCTTGGGGCCTGGAAAAATGAAAATGATGAAGTTTTTTTTCTTCCGGATCCAACTGGGATTGGCTTTTCCTCGCTTTTTCCTTCTCTTTGGAGAGTTGGGCTCCGAAGGGAGAAGAAGATGAAGTAAAAGTGGGGTTTATTTCAGTTTTGGAAGGTGAGGTCAAGCCCTGAGTTCCTCAAAATTCCTTTTTTTGGGGGGGGATTAGAATTCCATCAGAAATTTTGCTTGGAAGGTGACAATTCAGGAGAGGGATTTTGTTATCCAAGAGGTTTCTTGGAGAATTCCGGGATCGAGATTTGTGGGCTCGGAAGGTGTCGGCACCGAAGGTTCGGTCGCTCCTTCCCTGCATCCCGCCAGGAAAATCCCTCTTGAAAATTCTCTGGAAAATCCCTCTGGAAAATCCTTCTGGAAAATTCGGTGGGGAACACAAAGCGGGAAATTATCCCGGATTTCGTCCCGAAGAGTTTCAGGGGATGGAATTTTTCCCAAATATTCCTTATCCCGATAAAACGCTCTCGGATTGATTTCATCCCAAGCTCTTTAATGGCTCTTTCCTGAAAAAAATAACAAGAATTTTTTCACCTCCTCATTTTTCCGGAGTTTAATTCCTGATTTTTATTTTTCCTGATTTTTTTTCTTGATGTTTTTCCCCACAATTTTTTTTCCTGACTTTTTATTTCCTGGGGTTTTCCTGACTTTTTTTTTCCCCAATATTTTTTCCTGATTTTCTTCTCCCCCGATTTTTTTCCTTATTTTCCCCCTCGATTTCCCCCTCCCCAATATTTTTCCTGATTTTTTTCCCCCCGATTTTTTCCCTGATTTTTTTCCCAATTTTTTTTCCCAATTTCTTTTCGCTGCTGTTTCCCCCCACCCCCGATTTTTCCCCCCTTTGGAATCGCAAACATTCCCATCCAAATCTCCCTTTTTATTCATTTAAAAATTTCATTTTTACTTTTTTTTATCACTTTTATATCAAAAAAATTCCCGGGTTTTTCCTTCTCCAAATCCAAACTCCTCAGCTGAGGAGCGGCGGGGTCGAATTAAAATTGGAATTTGCNTTATATAATTTTTATCCATATTAAATGGATGACAGAGCTGGGCTTTATTATTAAAACTGAGTTTAACAAAGCCAAGTTTTGGTCTTTACAAAGCCTCCACCTCCTTTTACAGGCAGGGCCGGCTGCGAACACAGAATTTTGGGGTGATTTTTCCAGTTTTTTCACTAAAAAATCAAAAAAAAAGACAAATTCCCAAGGGAAAACAATTTTTTTTTTCCAAAATCCCTTTTTTTTTTTTTTTTGCTCCAAAAATTCCGGGCTTGGATCTTTGACCCCGGGATATCC